>OAMR01000002.1:1901755-1928751 GCA_900205405.1 Echinochloa crus-galli
TGATTTGCTGACACCTCTGCCTTCACGATCCGATCCGAGCCGCAGGAGGAGGTCGACTACGTGATGGAGTTGATCGAGCGGATGATCCGTGATAACATAGACGTGTACGCGAGGTGAGCACTTGCTCGATCTGAAAAGATCGTGTACACAGGGCACTCATCACAAGTCATCAGGTTCACACGCCATAAAATTTTGATACTGAACGGCGGCAGGCAACTGATCAATGATTTTGTTGCGTACACGTACTGCAGGGAAGGGGTTCGGGTGCATGTCATCGGCGACGCCTCACGCCGGCCGGCGTCTCTGCAGGAGGTTGCTCGTGAAGCCGAGGAGATGGCAAGGAGCAACTCGCGGTGCCATCTCATCCTAGCGACCTGCTACAGCGGGCGCTGGGACATCGTGCAGGCGTGCCGGGAGATCGCCGCCGGGGTGCAGGAGAACCGGCTCAGGCCGGAGGACACCGACGAGGCGGTGATCTCCGGCCATCTCGCCACGAGCGTTCTGGGAGATGAGCTCGCCAGCCCCGACCTGCTCATCAGAACGAGCGGCGAGATGAGGCTCAGCAACTTCTTGCTCTGGCAGTCTGCCTACTCCGAGCTATACTTCACCAACACCATGTGGCCTGATTTTGGGGAGGAGTAGTACATCCAGGCGTTGAAGGCATTCCAGAGCAGAGATAGGCGGTTTGGCCAGAGAAAATCCATCCCAAGCAGAGTCGGAGCTAGATCGAGGTGCATGTATATGCTTAAACGATTTGAAATGCAAGGGGTTATAATTTGTCAATGGTAAGCTAGTTGCTGTGGGGATGCAATGTTGTTGAAAGGTTGTTCAAGAATAAGGAATTAATCTAGTAATAGTTGGCCAAAAATACCTGTTTGCGTCCAATTTTCTGGTGGAGAGAAGTGCAGGTGCTTGTAGAAATGTTCAGTTTGTGGTCCCAATGTACTTGATGTTTGTGGACGGATCAGCCAAAATAATATTTCCATGGATCATTTCATCCTGATATGCTGCATGTTTGCAGATCTTATATTTTCTTGACCAGGAGATACAGTCACAAAGCATGCACGTTATATGAGATTTTGGTTTGTTCCAAGTCATCTGCAACTTGAATCCAACCCCAAAGAAATGTATAATTATCAGAGCTGTGCCCCAGTACTGTAGCCACCTTTGATCGAGTGCGGTGGCCGGTTGCACCGGCGACGGTGAAGAAGTTGACAGCGCGCGCGTGAAGCCGGCGCTCTTGTCGCGCTGCCGGCCGGCGGCGCCGTTGGGCACTGGCCTTGCCTGCCATGGGGAGCAGCACCGCCAAGATCGTGCATGACGACCAATAAGATGGGGCCATGGTTGCATGTCGTCACATATATACTTCAACTGCGCGCGGTAATTACAATTTCTTCTATATAAGAGCGAGCGTCAAATAACCAGAGATGTGCCAAAAATCTAATAATACAATATAATATAATTTATTATCATAGCATATCATTTTACAAACTTTAGCATTACACACCATTATTCAGACATTACATACTAGGACACCACATACATACATTACACACCATTATTTAGGTATTTTTTGGGGGGCAGTTCGCAAGCCAACAAACTTATTATAACCAAAATACACACTGGAACAGGGGGAATTAAGCAGCAAGCCGACATATCTATAGTCGATCCCCGGTATCTTATTCTCTCCAAGGAAGCCAGCTAGTTAAAATGGACCCATCGCGTCCACGATGGACTTGATGTCTGCAGCAACACTCTTTGCATCATGAGAAATGCCAGCCAAGCCTCTCATTGCGAACCCAACACAGTAGAGGCCGTTTTCACCTTTCCAATGATTGGGGAACTCCCTCTTGGGCATGCCATCGTCGTTCAGCATGCTCTCACCATTCTGCATTTTGTTAATCGCATAAACTTTTGTAAGAACATGGAACCATTTATTTTCTGAAGAGAATTTAACGCATTTGGTAACATAATATGCAATACTCAAGTTAGCTAGCAAACAAAAAGGATGTAGCTTTCCCACAGGTGACGGAGGCTTGTATTTTATTATTTTAGTAACTGCCCCTCTTGTATTTACTGAAAGAAGGTAAAATCATCCTAGATTTTTCATGGTTGGCAGAGGTAGATTGTAATTAGACGTTTATAAAAGGCTGTCACTCTTGAAGTATTCATAAAAAGGTAAAGAATAATTTCTTCATTAATGACTGCTGATGATGTACATACATACCTTAAGCCACCTGTTTGCAGTGCTTTTGTAACCTGTGGCGAATACAATAGAATCAAAATAGCACTTTTTTCCATCCTCAAATTCTACAGAATCCCCTCTTATGCAAGACATTGGACCAAGCACCTGCGTTGCACACAAACCATGAATAATTTTCACCAAGTTTAAATAGTATATTTTCCAACTTTTATACTATGAAAATACTCTCACCTTGATAATGCCCTTCTTTATTAACTCAGTTGTGCCAACATCTATGACTGCTGACCGTCCAGTCTTTGCCTTGAGAAGAAGTGGCCCCATATTGGGCCTGACAATCCCATATTTGGAGAGATCACCAAATTTAATGTTTGCAAAAGTCACAAGAATGAAATCCACAAATTTCACAGGAAGGCGCCAGTTTACTAGTTTCATCCCCAAATTAATCAACTCTTTGGTCATAACATGCAGCTGTATTTACATAATGAAATTAAGAGCAGAATCAATAAAAGTATACTATGAATGATTTATATTCCAAACTTCATGAGAAAATAAAATCAACATATTTGGAAATTGTGTAGTCTTCCATACCGGGCTACGGATGACCACGGAGGTCTCCACTCCATGGCTGGCAAGGTCATAGGCAATCTCCATGCCAGAGTTTCCACATCCGACCACTAAAACTTCCTTTCCAGCATAGTTATTCCATGACTTGTAGCTTGATGAATGTATGACTTCACCAGGGAAATCATGTAGCCCAGTGATCTCTGGAATGATTCCCTCACTATTCTCGCCTGTTGCTACAACCAAGAACCTTGCTGTATACTCAATCTCCAGGCCAGTTACTTTGTCATGTGCCATGACATCCCAACAATTGCTCACTTCGTCATACTTGCAAGACTCAACTGAAGTGCTATACTTAGGGAAAATGTTGAAGTGATCAACATAGGCATCGACATACCTCACAAACTGTTCCTTGGGGATGTATGTAGGGCTATCACTTGGATATGACATGTGAGGAAGCTCACAGAACTCCTTGGCAAGATGAAGTTTGAGGCAATCATATGTGTGTTTGCGCCAAAGTGAAGCACTGCAATCCTCACGTTCAACGATGCAATAGGGAATGGAAAGCTGGCTGAGGCATGCGGCTACAGCAAGGCCCGATGGACCTGCACCGACGATCAAAACTACTACCTTCTCCATTGAGAAAACTAAACAGTGTTGTTCTTGGGGGTGGGGATCTTGGTTTTTCTGATGATGAGTTATGTGGGTGCTGTTTGTATCTATTTATTGTAGTAAGTAGTAACTGAAGCTTGGGTGTGTCCAATGTCATATCTATCACTTGCTACATAATTTTAATATATACAATTTTTGTCATATCTATCCCTTGCTACATAATTTTAATACAATTATTATTGTGAACGTTATGCAAGCATTTGGAGTGAATATATATATGGCACCACCAACTCATTCTCAAAATTCTATATGATGTCATTAATGGACAGGCATGGAATATTCGATAGATACTTTCAGATAAGGGAAAATAAAACATATACTTATTAACATGATTAAAAGAAGTATGTTCAATGTAATTCCTAAATTTATTGGTGGGAAGCAAGGATCATATAATTATTATATCTATTATGCATTAACTTATGACTTTTGATATCTACAAAATCAATATCTATATAGGGAACACATTGAAACTTAAAAAATATCTAGAATTGTTGAGATTATTTTATATATTTTCATAGCTAGCTGATCGATTTAGAAAATACTCTTTCTACAGGGCCATAAATATATACCTCTTGGTTGCTTAAATTAAATTTAGAAACAGTGTTTTAGCCATGTCATTTTACAAATCTTTTATTTAAATTGACAATTAATTAAAATAAATTTGTTTTCTTTAGATTAATTTTGGGGATTATGGTAACTACAAACTAGTTGTTTTGTAAATATCCATTCAATGCCAAGTACTTAGATGAAAAGTGTCTTAGTTGAGAATTTTTCTTACTTTATCAAATGATAATATACTGTTCCTACATCGAGTTATTTTTATCATAATCATATGGAATTTTTTTTAAAAAAATCAAGTATTGAATTTGCTCATCAGTAGAACTTTTTAAAGCACATATATGTTCTTTAAATGGAACAGTAAATTTATACTCATTATAAGATAAAACACATTGTGACCTCTTTGATGTTTGAAATTTCCTCAATTATAACCAAATGTTTTGAGATTTACACCTTTTTGCTTACGTATTGGATTCCGTCGCTAAAGATTCCTTACTTTCATTTGGCGGAGGCCCAATTTTCATGGGCCTTAGATTGATATGTATCTGGGCCAAATTAAGTCAAATAATTCCATTGCAACGTCTATGTATATAACTAAATGATGGCATCTGCGTCTTCGCATCTAGCGCTTGTGTATATATATATCTTGTTCGCACAAGCAAGTGCGCCGCAGCACTCCTCCCTCCCTGCCCATTTCCCTCCTCCTCAAGTTGATGGCAGTGCACTCTTCGCATCCATGTCTATCTCTGCCCGTCTGATATTCTTAGCAATAGACACTGTAATCAATATTCCCCATTTATTCTACCTTGCCACCACGGCGACTTAATGTGTTTTCCCTTTCCATCACTTTGTTTTGTGATTCTTATCTTCACAGGGACAACATCGTGATGGCACAAGCGCTAGTTGGTCATGTGGGAGTACAGGAGTGGTGGAGCACGGGCGGGCTGTGGTGCGGGAGGGCAGAGCAGCCATGCAGGAGCGAGTGAGCCACACGGCGGTGCAGGGGCGGTGGTGAGGTGACTTTTTTCTTTTGAATTATGGAATTGATTTCTAAGGGTGGTTGCATGACTGGTCCTATAATAAATCACTGATTTTCACAGCTCTATAAATTGATTTTGACCGGCCATTGAAATGGACTGTGGTATAGTGCATAGTGCATGCCTTACCCCATTACACCACCAGTGATCACTGAAAGCTGGACCTGCAAGACATCAAGAACTCAGCATATGAATCTGCAACTGCCATCTCATAACATGTTTCACTTCATTGTTAAATTCACTACTTTGGTCTGTTTTCTTCACAAACACTTCCACTTTTTTCTCTTGAAGTGTGCAGAAAGATTCAGATTAATATTACTGAACTATCCAAATTATGAAACTATGTTTGTTTGCAAAACTAGAAGCTTGACAAAGTTTGCATGGATAGTATTTTTCATTCTGCTCGCAAACGTATTATATCCTCAAAGTAGACTAGGTAATAATTATTTTATTAGTGCTTGCATGTGGTGTCCCTCCTATATATTTTACTTATTTATGTCGATTTCTGAGACTCAGGAATATAGGAAATTAATAATATTGAACTTCAACATGCAACTAAAATTTTGGAAGCAACAGACATCACAATTCACAAGGAAGAGCTTTCTTCTTATTGCATCTTGCACAACAGTTTGCTCCGGAAGAGGTGGGGTTATTAACTTTGAAACTGTTGCCTTTTGCTGCATGTATATCCAATCCAATAAACCATGACCAAAGGGATCAAGTTGCCAAATCGATCACTGCTGTCATGCATGGTAGGAAAACCAAACTTGTGGCAGTGTAATACGGAACTTTTGGGGATTGTAAAGTAATAAAGCTGGAAACTGAAATCGCTTTTGCATATACTACGGAACACTGTCCATGGTCACATTTTTTTGCTCTGCATGTACGTTTCAAGACATTAGCTAAACTTGTAAACTTCCCATTGTTTTTGTTTTGTCAACATGCACTGGGTACAGTGTGTGACATATCTGAGTTTAGGTTTGTGATATGTGTGAGGACTGTTTATCAGTATGTACAGGTGTATGGTCACCCAGATGTATATGGAACCGTGAGCAGTATGATCACATTGTCTGTGTTCAATGTATAATGCCATATCATGCTTTTAGTATTACTTGTAAAGTATTCCTTCTGTTGAGTAAAGAAAAGGAAGCTTTACTTGTGCAATTTGAGTTCTCATATTAATTAAGCTCTTAGTATATAACTTGTACACTACATACAAATTTTAACGTTGTGTACAGGTGTATGGTTTGCCAATTGACTGCGTTTCTATTAGGAAGCTTCGTTTGTGGAATTTGGGAATATGATAAAGTTGGAAACTGAAATCTCTTTATACACTACGATACCAATCTAGAAACACGGAAAAGGTAGAGGACCAACTATATCCCAGTCTAAACACATATCATAATTAATCATAGATTAACTTGCCAGATTTATTTGTGAAGATTCTTACCCTTATATGTACAGGTGTATATGGCTTGCCAAATGAGTAGTGTGATCAAGATCGAGTAGAGAAAATTATGACAGGGGTTTGGGTTCCTTAAAACAAGTAGTAAATTTGGACTGTAAAATCACTTTTTTTTGTGAAAGACTGTAAAATAACTTTATATATACACCATGAAACAGAACCACCTGCAAACATGGAAAAGTTAAAGGCAGAAGGATTTCAGCCTTATCATACTTAGTGCTCCACATGTGTGCCTATCATACACACCCTTATTTTAGTTTGCATGTTTTCTTGTGATTTATTCAGAAAATTTGTAAATGCAGTTTTTTGTGTGTGCATGCGCTGGGAATGACAGTGTGTACTCACGTTCCTTGCCTAGATCACTGATGAGTACACAAATACCTTTCATTTTCAAAGGCTTCTTCCTTTTCACTTTCATTCTAAGGGCCCATCAGTTTTACCTTTTTAAGGCATATACTTTGACTCTTTCTTGAACACGAAAGATGTGCTCGTTTTCTTCCGGAACTGAATACATTTTGAATTTTCTTTTCTTTTCTCCTTCTGTGACCGGGAACTAATTAAATACATTAAGTCCACCTAGGTTGTGAATTGTGATGTACCGCTAGCTTCGTTGGCTCATCTTGTGCCTCAAACCTTTTCTCCATCTGTCACGCTCAACCCAACAGCAAGCTCTGGTCGATCTGAACCGTCCATTTTCAAGATGATTCCTGGCCATTCCTTTCAACGAATGGGGGCCGGTCATCACGATGGCACGTCTCCCGATTTCAAACTTTGAACAGCCTCTCAGACCTTATCTCTCATCCGTCCCTCGCTCTCTGCGCGACATTCAGACGTCGGCATGTAGTTAGCGCCACGCCTCACCGCCGCCGCCCGGCCTCCCCATGCATCCTCCAGCGCCGCCGCCGGTCGCCGGTGGTGTAGCATCATCAGCGGCGCCACCAAACATCATCTCGCAGACGCAGACGACGACCTCGCCATCATCAGCATCATCAACGAGAACAACAACAACAACCAGGCGGCGGCTGCTCGTGTCCGGCGGCGGCCTGCTGCTCGCGGCCGGCAGCGTCGTCAGTACCACCGCCGGCGGCGCCCGAGGTGCGGCGGCTTTGGTAGCAGGGTACGACGACGGGCCGCTGCCGTTGGTGACGGAGGCGGAGCGGGCGGCGAGCGCTTTGGTGTCGCGGCGCGTGGGCGAGGCGGTGGGCCTGCTGGAGCGGGGGCGGGAGCTGCAGGCCCGCGGAGAGTTCGGGCCGGCGCTGGCGTCGTTCACGCGCGTGGTGAGTGAGTACGCCGACCTGGCGCTGTCGGAGTACGCGCGCGTGGGGCGGGCGCTGGTGCTCTACGAGATCGGCGACCGCGACCAGTCCATCGCCGAGATGGAGGACGTCTCCATCGCGCTCAAGGGATACCCAGGTCTGGTCTCTGGTGCGATGCGAGACTGCATATATATGCCATATATATATATATACATATATATTATATATACATCTCTAGCTGCATCGATCATTAATTTCTACATGTATGCATAGATGATGGATATGTAATGTGCTGCAGAGATCCACGCGGCGCTGGCGGCGGCGCTGTACGCGGACAAGCACGCGGCGCTGCTGGCGGAGAACCAGTTCGCCATCGCGACGCTGCTGGACCCGCACTACACGGACCTCGCCTACGTCAGGGACACCAAGCACTGGCCGCCCAGCCTCGTCGCATCGCTACACGACTTCATCACGCTCTCCTAGCTGCTACTCGCTCGTCCATCTTTCTAGTAGGCTTTCATTTAGCTGCTAGCAGAGCTCCAATATAATTATTGCTATCGATCTCCCAAAATCTCAACTAATAGTGGTTGTATACTAGCTTGTATATACTCTCTCTGTCCCATATTACAAGTCGTTCTAGGGGTTCTTTTATGTGTCCAAGTTCAGTTTATTGTCTAGCCATCTAGATGCAAAATCTGTCCAAATCCACTTCACCACGCATGCATCTGATAAAAGCCTACAACGACGATTAAAGCGGAACAGAGGGAGTAGCATATAGCAAGGCCACCTATATATGGTATGGCCATATTGTTTTTTCGTATCCGCCGATTTCATGTCACTTCGTCGTTCAGGAGCTCGATCAATGGGCGCTTACAAATTTTGTCTTGCCGCGACTTCGTTTTCATGCATATATAATTGAGAGCACGCACCATCAAGTAGAAAAGAAGCCAGGTGCAGTGGGAAGGTAAGTGAAATTTGGCGTTTAGAGAAGCTCTATTATTATTGGCGATCTCAGAGTACTGCTTGAGCTGCAGTCTACATGCATGCATGCATATGGTCCAACAAACAAAGACAGTACAGCCGCCCCTTTTGGAAAGGTTAGACTAGTTCTTTACTTCCAAAATTGCTAGTAGACAACGCATGCATTAACGTACCTCAGCTCCTCGCATAATAGTAGTCCACCCCCTTGATTTTCTAGAGAAAGCTCAGAGCACGTGCCATGCTTAATCAATATCACGACTAACATATCCCCTTGGGATCACGTTTTCCACGTGGAGAGATTCTGGTTGGAGCATGAAGACTTTACGGGAAGTATTTGGAGATGAAAATACATATCCTGTTTTTGCATGCCGACCATGGAATACAAATAAAGGAAGGGATGCCATCATGCAAGTTATTGCAAATTTAGTTTGGTTTCTTGAAAAGTTATTGCAAATCTTGAATATCCTGGAATCGTAGGAAAAGTTTTTTTTTACTGCAAAAACACTAGTCACGCAGGGTGAACCACTTTCACTTCAATTGCAGAAATGAACTTCTTTCAAACAAAAATATAGAGTTTATTGCATAACACTTATGTAACATATATAGATTGGGTTGGGTATATGTGATACCTAGCTAGGTCTAACACTTACTTTTCCAATCCAAATAATCATTAAAGTGCGCTACCAATCATGCCTTATATTATTTACGCAGCAGCTGGAGCAATTCTAGTAACGGGGTGCAACACAAGGCTGGTTTTCTTACATGCAACCAGTCCTACAGTCTCCGATACGTCGACGTCCTTAGGCTCTGTTCCCTTAGGAAGGTTCCAATCAAAGTGGTAGAGAAGGCTTGCCAGTGCAAGCTCCATGTTGGGGCCAGCCCATGACTTGATGATGTCCATCCCTTTAAAGGCCTCCCGTACCTCGATCCAGAGATGTCATCTTCGGCGCTGATGTTCTTCCCTTTGAAGGCCTCCCGCACCTCGGTCTGAGCCTTGGCCATGGCAGCCGGGGACCGGATAAGTTCTATCATGGCCCAGTTCAGCGTGGTCGATGAGGTATCGCTGCCGGCAATTAGCATGTACAATTGTAAATAGTCCCGGCTCGATATGACATGAGGAGAGGGAAGAACTGAAGGTGCTGATGAACTTACAAAAATGAGAGCGATGACGGTGGAGCACCTGCTTGTCTTCCATCATGATGGCTTTTTAGTTGGTTATTAGCTATTAGTATTCGGCCGGCATGGCGGTGGCTGTGGCTTCGTTTAGAGTTTTATATTACATCAATACACAACGGCTACTTGATCGGCAGCTTGGTATATTTTTTCCGTACATGTGCTTTTTGTTTTTGCGACCATTCCGCACATATGCTTTGACGAGCTAGCAATGGCGCCGCTCGATCTTGTGTTCTCGGAGGACTTTGGATAGACTCTCGATTATCCTTCCCGCAAGTCCACAATAACAAACGCCGTATCATCAGCAGCGTCCACGGGTAGCAGCTCTCATGTTCATTTCACAATCCTCTTTACCAACCCTATCTACGGGCTGGGAGCATAGGGTCTGCTTCTTGCTTGTCTTCCATTGTGGTGGATTTCTACTGCCTCCGTTCCAAATTACTGACTTTTTTTCATGTTCTTTTACCATTCGTCTTATTCAAAAGTTTTGTCCAAATATACAAACCAATAAATTATATCTGAAGTATATACCATGATAAAGCAAGTCACATACAAAATAAATGATACTTGTGAAATTTTTTAAATAAGACGAATAGTCAAACGTTAAACGAAAAAGTCAAAACGAATAGTAATTTGGAACAGAGGCAATAGTATTCAACATGGCACCGACCCTGTTGGTTTGATTTCTAGAATATATCGATACAATATTGCTTATTTTTTTCTTGAATTGATACGCAGAAAACCATTTATATCATAATATTGAAGGTAACCACCTAGACCGAAGCGTCTCACGCCCACGACCTAAAGTCCGTGAAAGTTTGATTAGTTAATAACTGTGTTCTGGACTCTGGTGGTGGAATATATACAACAGCTGCTCAGCTCGATCAGCTTTGACTTTTTTGCCCCCGCGCATATGGTTTGACGAGCAGTGACGCCGCGCGCGGAGCTCATTTTTCAGAGCGCATGTGTTCTCCGAGGACTTTGTATCTGCAATCAACAAAATACACCTGCATCTACAAAATTAAGACTGGAACTTTGACCTTTCCGTTTGTTGCATTATTCGTTATGGCTTGTCATCTCCAGTGTTTATCCGTAGATCTCCTAAAAAAAGTGTTTATCCGTAGATCAATATGGACCATTTATATTTCTTTTAGCTTATTAAATTCTCAACTCTCTCTTCCAAAATTTACTTATTACTCATTGGAGACTTTTTTTGTTGAAAAGTAATTGGAGACTTTATTGAAGCCTCCATATGCACATTAGTCCCCACGAATGCATTGAAAAGAACAAAATAAATCCTAGAGATTCTCCTAAAAAACACCCAACCTTTGGCGAGATAGCCTCAATCACCATGATAATGGTGACAGGTTTTACCACAAGGAGCTTTTTCAGCTAAGCTATGCTTAGTTCGCATATAGTGTGTGTCCATATTGAAGAAACAGGATTTAAAAACCTAGCATGGGGATAATAATTTAGATTATATTAAATACTTTGGAGGGTTAAGTGTATGGTTATATACTTCATGAGATTATGTAGACGAAATTCAATAGTTTTGGGATAAACTAGAATTTTAAATTAGTCCTATTGGCATGCCACTATACACGTGTGTTGCCACGTAGGCAACACCGCTTCTAAAAAAACTATTGGACAGTGGCAGATCCAGGGGTGGGGCTAGGTGCTACAGCCCCAGCGTGCTGGCTGCATCCTCCATTGGAACAAAGGGAAGCTAGGGTGGGAGAAGGTGACGAGAGAAGAAGACTTAGGGATATATGGTGGGGAAGAAGAACAAAAACATCTAAGCCCCCGTGTAGCTGCTGGCTGGGTCCGCCCCTGATATTATTGGAGATGGACGACTTCCGTTAAGTAGTTTACAGGTACAATACCTAATAGGTCAGGGAATAGATTGCCTTATTACTGCTAGGAGTAACGTACACTTTGCAGCAAATAACGGAAGTTGTCAAACATCGGCTCCAAAATTATTCCACTTTCCACAAGTATATGTAGACGACACGCGCACGCACGTGCTTTGTTCGGTATGTAAGAAGAGTCTCAATGGTGATCGATCGCGGATTCGAGGTCAGGTTCTCAGTATATGGATGCAAAGTCCTCGGAGAACGCATGCGCGCGCTGGAAAACTGTGAGCTACGCTAGCTAGCGACGTATACGGCACTGAAAAAAGAAAATGCATGCCAAGCCGATTGATTACCTGTTTTTGATGATGTACGGAGCACTTTATAAATCAAGCCATGGCCGGCCGCCGTCGTGTCGAAAATAATTCATATCACGATGCAAGACAAGATGCTACTAGCCGTGGCTGCGGCCGTGCTGCTCATGGTCCTCGGCGGCAAGCTCATCAAGTCTTCCCTCGCCGCGAAGAAGACGACGTCGACCAATAATAAGCCCAATAGTCTTCCTCCCGGCCCGTGGACGCTGCCGGTGATCGGCAGCCTCCACCACCTCATCGGCAGCCCGCTGCTCTTCCGCGTCCTGCGCCGCCTCGCGCAGAAGCACGGGCCGTGTTGGGTAACGATGGAGGCTACGCTAGCTCACACAAAACTCGTTCACCCAAAATTAGGAACAGCAGCAGTTATAGATCACAGATTGTTACCACTTGACGCGCAGTTGCAGCGGAAGCCTGTAATATTAATGTCAAGTGTACCTGATGCGGAAGTACTCTTACTACCGCCTTTCTTCAGAGAAGCCAGGTACTTCTTGCAATTCCTTTTCCAGTGACCAAGTTCCTTACAATAAAAGCACTCCTCCTTTTCTGCAGCTGATCCAGACTCAGTCTGGTGCGTTGAGCTTGGCTGAGAGATCATATCTTTAGCCTTGCCCTTCCTTTTCTTCCAAGATTTGCCCTTCTTCTTGAAGTTAGGCCTGTTTTGGATGGCCATCACATGGCTGCTGCTAGCGCTTTTCTTGATGTCAGCCTCTGCTGTCTTGAGCATGCCACACAACTCATTCAATCCCTTCTCCGCCCCATGCATATGGTAGTTCGAAATGAAGTTCCCAAAGCTAGGCGGAAGTGATGCTAGAATAAAATCAGTGGCTAACTCTGGGCCAAGTGGGAAGCCTAGCTTCTCCAACCTCTGTGAGTAACCAACCATCTTGATCACATGTGGCCCTACAGCTGCGCCTTCTGCTAGCTTGGTTTCCACAAAGGCCTTTGAGACATTGAACCTTTCAGTCCTGGCCTGAGTTTGGAACATGTCCTTAAGCGCCTCGATCATATCGTGCGCCTCATGGTTTGTCTCAAACTGCATCTGCAGCTCGGGTTCCATGCAAGCAAGCATAAGGCAGCTCACTTCAAGATTGACATCACATGCCTTCTTGTAAGCATTTTTCTCAGCAAGGGTTGCGTTATCATCAGGCTCAACTGGTAATGGGATGTCTAGAACATCTTCCTTTTTCTCAGCCCTGAGAACAATTCTAAGGTTTCGGATCCAATCCGCATAATTTGTTCCATTCAACTTATCCTTCTCAAGGATCGAACGCAAAGAAAACGGTGTGCTAGGTGCCATTGATCTACAACAGAAAATAATGCAAAAATACTAAGACAATATATCTATGACAGAGCAAAATACATTAAACAATTTAACGGAATTTACTCCCACTAAAATCAATATCCCTCCATTGATACTTAGTGATTCAGGATCCACAACTAACAAGTCGACTAGTGAGCTTTAGCATCACCGCTAGAAGACATGGTAGATCGGTAAGCAACTTTCGCTAATCATATCACATATGACTCCTGTTGTTGGTTGACATCTCTATGTCTCGGCGTCCAACCTTTATGTCCCAAGGTCCTTAACCGTTAAGATGACCTTGTTTAAGTTAACCAACCCTTTATGCGAGTAAGTATCCGATACAAACCCATCTAGTCAAGGAAAACTAGTGGCACCCTAATTTCATAGACCCACCACTAATTGTACAAGACATGTGATGGTGCAAGATTTAGTTGGGAGGACATTCAAAACTTAAACATTTCTGAGGGATCGTTTTCAAAATTTTAATTTCGCCGGACTGTCCGACGTTCCCTGCGGACCGTCCACCGCTTCCTTGCGGACTGTCCGACCTGTTTTGGCGGACCGTCCGACCCTCTGGAACGCTAGATAACGTCTCTGTAAGATTCTTGACCGAATTTACGGACCGTCCGCTGTTCTCTCGCGGACCGTCCGCCGTTCTTGCACGGACCGTCCGCCGTTATCGCTACCGTCAATATACCTAAATTCGATCCGACCAATCACATTGATCTATATTTCACCATGCCTGGGTTTACGTGTATCACTTAACTCCGGTGGCGGAATTCCGACCGGTAGGAGTAATTCGTTACACTACCATCATAGTGGAGATCACAAACCGATCAGAGACTAATCTACATCCAAGCATATCTCTATATGCATATATCCGAATCTATAACGAAACAGCTACGGCTCTGGTACCACTGTTGGGTAACGATGGAGGCTACGCTAGCTCACACAAAACTCGTTCACCCAAAATTAGGAACAGCAGCAGTTATAGATCACAGATTGTTACCACTTGACGCGCAGTTGCAGCGGAAGCCGTCTCGATGTAGACGAACGCGTCGAAGTGGCAGTGCAGTGCAGTTGCTTACGTCCGTCTGGTCCTGCACGTGCGGTTCGTCCTTGTGCTCCAAGCGCAGCACCTCCGAGGTATCCACACGTACGAGGATTGAAACGTCGCGCACCGGACTGCTAGGTCCGCGAGCACGATGGGGAGAAAAGCAACTATTGCTTGGAAGTCGTGTCTTTCTCAGGAGGGGTTTGGTCTCTATTTATTTGGATGAAATTCTCCACACCATGTTCCATTAGCAATATGGGACTAATAAATAAAGCACCCCTTCCCCTGGTAATGGGCTTCACAACATTTGTGGCCCATTAAGACTAGTGGATCGAATCCAGTTGTCTCTTGGGCATATTCCCAACAATCTCCCACTTGCACTAGAGACAATCTCATAAGCAAGTTTTCAGTGTTCCAAACCTCTTAAGTGTGTGACCCTATGGGTTCACGTACACATAGACATGGTTCGAGTACTCCTACTCGTTCCAATAGTTGATAGCGGCCTCTAGCAAGACGTGTCAACTCCCATGAATACGTAAAGATCATATCAGACGAACCACCACAACATCACGTACAAGCTATTCCCTTTGCCTCACGATATTTGGTCTAACTCCAAGTAAGACCTCCCTTTCTCGAATCTGTGAGTCGGATCCTTCAAGAGGTTAACACTTAACCTAGCACGGCCATGCATTTCTTGATCCGATCACTCGAGGGGCCCAGAGATATCTCTCTCGTATAGAGAGGGGCAAATCCCATCTTGATTGACCATGCCTCACAGCATGCTTCTTGACAAACCCGAAAACCACCTTTATAACTACCCAGTTACGGTGCAGCGTTTGGTAGTCCCTAAGTAGGTCAATTCACATCTTGAGTACATACGACAATCTCAGGTCTAAGGACAAAGCATACGCGTTGTGAAGAAGAGATAAACAAGTCTCAAACTGGGTCAGTCCAGCCCCATGTCATACATGTGCCCACATTATTAGTTTGACATCTCCATGTCCATGACTTGTGAAACATAGTCATCAACTAATACATGTGCTAATCAAATTAGGGACAATCCTTTTGAATAACCATACAAGTATTGAGTTTCACAGACAATTCACATAATTGCTAATCATATACAAGTTGCCTTTCATGGATATTCAATAAATAAACAATATGTCATAGATACAAAACATTGTCCACTCACACTGGAGCTAATCTAAATGATATCTAATACCCATAGCTCTCGTGTGTGATTCATGTTTAGGCCGTGGAAGAGCCTTTGTCAAAGGATCAGCAATATTCAAATCCGTATGTATTTTGCATATCTTTATCTCACCACGTCTAACGAACTCTCGAATGAGGTGAAACTTCCGCAGTACATGTTTGTTTTTCTGGTGATTCCTCGGCTCCTTAGCCTGTGCAATTGCCCCATTGTTGTCACAGTAGAGTTCCAATGGGCTAGATGCATTGGGAAACACACCAAGCTCAATGAGAAACTTCCTCATCCAAACACCTTCCTTCGCCGCTTCCGAAGCTGCGATGTACTCTGCTTCCGTTGTAGAATCAGCCACAGTATCTTGCTTAGAACTTTTCCAGCTTACAGCACCACCGTTTATTGTGAACACAAATCCTGATTGCGACTTTGAATCGTCTGGATCAGTTTGGAAACTAGCATCAGTGTAACCCTTTACAATGAGCTCTTCCTCACCTCCATAGACTAGGAACACATCTTTAGTCCTTCTAAAGTACTTAAGAATGTTTTTCACCGCTGTCCAGTGACTTTCACCTGGATTAGTCTGGTGTCTGCTCGTAACACTTAGAGCATATGAGACATCTGGACGAGTACTTATCATGGCGTACATGATGGATCCAATTGCTGAAGCATAAGGAACCTTACTCATGCGCTCCCGCTCATCAGTCGTCGTAGGACACTGAGTCTTGCTGAGGTGTATGCCATGTGACATAGGCAAGAACCCTTTCTTGGACTGTTCCATGCTGAACCGATTCAGCACCTTGTCAATATAAGTATCTTGACTTAATCCTATAAGCCTCCTTGATCTATCCCTATAGATCCTTATGCCCAGAATGTATGCAGCTTCCCCTAAGTCCTTCATAGAAAAACTATTTTTCAGCGAAGTCTTAACGGATTCTAGCATAGGAATATCATTCCCAATCAACAATATGTCATCCACATACAAGATTAGAAATACAACAGAGCTCCCACTTTCCTTCTTGTAAACACAAGCCTCTTCTTCATTCTGCCGGAAGTCAAACCCTTTGACTACCTCATCAAAACGAAGGTTCCAACTCCGAGATGCTTGCTTTAATCCATAGATTGATTTCTGAAGCTTGCAAATTTTTTCAGCATTAGTTGGATTGACAAAACCTTCTGGTTGTATCATGTATACATCCTCCTCTAGGTTCCCATTGAGGAAAGCTGTTTTGACATCCATTTGCCATATCTCATAATCGAAATACGCAGCTATTGCTAGAATGATCCGGATAGATTTAAGCATCGCTACTGGAGAGAATGTCTCGTCGTAGTCAACTCCTTGAACTTGTCGAAAACCTTTTGCAACAAGTCGTGCTTTATAGACGTTAACATTTCCGTCTACATCTCTCTTTCTCTTAAAGATCCATTTGCACTCGATGGGTCTCACACCATCAGGCGGGTCAACTAAGTTCCAAACTTGATTTTGCCCCATGGAATCTATCTCGGATCTCATGGCACTTTGCCATTTCTCGGAATCTGGGTCCATCATAGCTTCCGCATAGGTCCTAGGCTCATCATTGTCCATCAACAATATGTCGCGCTCTCCCGTAACTAGGAGATTCATTTTCTGTGTAGCGCGACGTGGCCTTTCCGACCTTCGTGGTTGTGGCGGTTCTTCTCTTACCACAGGTGCCTCAACTCGTTCTGCTACATCAGCATCACTCGTAAAGTCTTGCCTCATAGGCTCATCTCGAATTTCTTCAAGATACACCTTCTGTCTACTTTTCTCGCTGTTGAGAAACTCTTTCTCCAAGAAAACACCGTTCCTAGCGACAAACACTTTGCCCTCTGATCGGTTGTAGAAATAATATCCAATTGTTTCCTTTGGATATCCCACGAATATGCACTTGTCCGATTTTGGTGTAAGCTTGTCCGACTGAAGTCGCTTGACATATGCATCACAACTCCAAATTTTCAGAAAAGACAAACTGGGAGTCTTGCCAGTCCATATCTCATATGGTGTCTTCTCCACGGACTTAGATGGTACCCTATTTAGTGTGAAAGCTGCTGTTTCTAGAGCGTAACCCCAAAATGATAACGGTAGATCTGACTGGCTCATCATTGATCGCACCATGTCTAACAAGGTTCGATTACGTCGCTCGGACACACCGTTCCTCTGAGGTGTTCCAGGTGGCGTTAGCTGTGGAACAATTCCGCAACTCTTTAGATGAGTGCTAAACTCGTGGCTCAAATATTCGCCTCCACGATCTGATCGCAAGGCTTTAATTTTCTTACCACGCTGATTTTCAACTTCATTCTGAAACTCTTTGAACTTTTCAAAAGTCTCTGACTTGTGCTTCATTAAGTAGACATAGCCATATCTACTAAAATCATCAGTGAAAGTTATGAAGTACTGAAATCCACCTCGAGCTGTCGTGCTCATTGGTCCACATACATCAGTATGTATGAGTTCCAACAAGTCTTGCGCCCTCTCAGGAAAACCTGTGAAAGGTGCCTTGGTCATCTTGCCTAGCAAACAAGCTTCGCACGTCTCGTATGATTCAAAATCAAACGAAGTTAAAAGTCCATCAGAATGGAGCTTCTTCATGCGCTTCTCACTTATATGACCCAAACGACAATGCCACATATAGGTAGGATTCAAATCATTTAGCCGAGGCCTTTTAGCAATTATATTACATATAGGTGAATCATCAAGATTTAAAATGAACAACCCATTCACAATGGATGCAAGAGCCACAAACATGCCATTCTTTGAGATCACACAACCATTGTCTTTACTCGCGAATGTATAACCATCCTTCATCAAACATGAGGGAGATACAATGTTTCGACTCAAACTAGGAACAAAATAACAATTATTCAATTCCATGATAAATCCTGACGGAAGGTGGAGTTGCATCGTCCCGACGGTCAAAGCAGCAACTCTTGCATTATTGCCCACTCGGAAATCAACTTCGCCTCTTCCCATGCTTCTACTTCTTATTAGTCCCTGCATCGAATTGCAAATATGAGCAACCGATCCGGTATCAAATACCCAGGAATTAATAGAAGATTCAGCGAGAAAAATGTCTGTAATATTAATGTCAAGTGTACCTGATGCGGAAGTACTCTTACTACCGCCTTTCTTCAGAGAAGCCAGGTACTTCTTGCAATTCCTTTTCCAGTGACCAAGTTCCTTACAATAAAAGCACTCCTCCTTTTCTGCAGCTGGTCCAGACTCAGTCTGGGGCGTTGAGCTTGGCTGAGAGATCATATCTTTAGCCTTGCCCTTCTTTTTCTTCCAAGATTTGCCCTTCTTCTTGAAGTTAGGCCTGTTTTGGATGGCCATCACATGGCTGCTGCTAGCGCTTTTCTTGATGTCAGCCTCTGCTGTCTTGAGCATGCCACACAACTCATTCAATCCCTTCTCCGCCCCATGCATATGGTAGTTCGAAATGAAGTTCCCAAAGCTAGGCGGAAGTGATGCTAGAATAAAATCAGTGGCTAACTCTGGGCCAAGTGGGAAGCCTAGCTTCTCCAACCTCTGTGAGTAACCAACCATCTTGATCACATGTGGCCCTACAGCTGCGCCTTCTGCTAGCTTGGTTTCCACAAAGGCCTTTGAGACATTGAACCTTTCAGTCCTGGCCTGAGTTTGGAACATGTCCTTAAGCGCCTCGATCATATCGTGCGCCTCATGGTTTGTCTCAAACTGCATCTGCAGCTCGGGTTCCATGCAAGCAAGCATAAGGCAACTCACTTCAAGATTGGCATCACATGCCTTCTTGTAAGCATTTTTCTCAGCAAGGGTTGCGTTATCATCAGGCTCAACTGGTAATGGGGTGTCTAGAACATCTTCCTTTTTCTCAGCCCTGAGAACAATTCTAAGTTTCCAGATATCTCATGGCACTTTGCCATTTCTCGGAATCTGGGTCCATCATAGCTTCCGCATAGGTCCTAGGCTCATCGTTGTCCATCAACAATATGTCGCGCTCTCCCGTAACTAGGAGATTCATTTTCTGTGTAGCGCGACGTGGCCTTTCCGACCTTCGTGGTTGTGGCGGTTCTTCTCTTACCACAGGTGCCTCAACTCGTTCTGCTATATTAGCATCACTCGTAAAGTCTTGCCTCATAGGCTCATCTCGAATTTCTTCAAGATACACCTTCTGTCTACTTTTCTCGCTGTTGAGAAACTCTTTCTCCAACAAACCACGAGCACGATGGGGAGAAAAGCAACTATTGCTTGGAAGTCGTGTCTTTTTCAGGAGGGGTTTGGTCTCTATTTATTTGGATGAAATTCTTCACACCATGTTCCATTAGCAATATGGGACTAATAAATAAAGCACCCCTTTCCCTGGTAATGGGCTTCACAACATTTGTGGCCCATTAAGACTAGTGGATCGAATCCAGTTGTCTCTTGGGCATATTCCCAACAGGCCGCTCATGTCGCTCCGCCTCGGCGAGGTGCCGGCGGTGGTGGCGTCGACGGCGGAGGCCGTACAGGCGATCGTGAAGACGCACGACGTCGCGTTCGCCGACCGGTTCACCCCGGTCACCTTCGCCACCGTCACCTACGGCGCCACCGACCTGATCATGTCGCCCTACGGCGAGCGGTGGCGCCACCTCCGCAAGATCGCCGTGACGGAGATGCTCACCGCCGCCCGGGTGCAGTCGTTCAAGCACATCCGCGAGGCCGAGGTGCGGCGGTTCCTGCGAGGCCTCGCCGCGTCGGCCGCCGCCGGCGACGCGGTGGACTTCTCCATGGCGGTCTCCAAGCTCATCAACGACACCTTCGTCACGGAGTGCGTCGGCAGCCGGTGCAGGTACCAGGACGAGTACCTCGACGCCATGCACTCGGCGATTCGACTGACGTCGGGGATGACCATGGCCGACCTCTACCCTTCGTCTAGGATCATGCAGATGCTCGCCACGGCACCGCGCAAGGCTCTCGCATGCCGCCAAAGGATCCACCGCATCCTGGAGCAGATTATCAAGGAGAACAAGGAAGCCATGGCCATGGCGGAGTGCGGCGACGACAAGACAAAGACACCGCCCGTGCACGAGAGCTTCGTCACCGTCCTGCTCAGGCTCCAGAAGGAGGCTACCATGCCCATGTCGCTCACCAACGACACCATCATCGCTCTCTTGTTTGTAAGTTCATCAGCATATGCACCTAATAATAATTCCCCCTCCTCATATCATATCCCAGCCGGGACTATATATATATATATATTTAATCTTGGAATAATTAAGCTGATTCTTCTAGGACATGCTAATGGCGGGAAGCGATACCTCATCGACCACGCTGAACTGGGCCATGACAGAACTCATCCGGTCCCCGGCTGCCATGGCCAAGGCGCAGGCCGAGGTGCGGGAGGCCTTCAAAGGGAAGAGCATCATCAGCGGAGATGACATTGCCGGGTCCAGGCTTACCTACCTCGAGCAGGTGTTCAAAGAAACCCTGAGGCTGCATCCTACTTCGCCGCTCCTCATCCCACGTAGATGTCGCGAGACATGTCAGATCATGGGCTATGACATCCCTAAAGGAACGACCGTGTTTGTAAACGTGTGGGCAATTGGTAGAGACCCTAGATACTGGGACGACGCCGAGGAGTTCAAGCCAGAACGGTTTGACAACAACAACCTTGATTTCCGAGGAACAAACTTTGAATTCCTCCCATTTGGTGCTGGCCGTCGTATGTGCCCGGGCATGAACCTTGGGCTGGCCAACATGGAGCTTGCACTGGCAAGCCTTCTCTTCCACTTTGACTGGAAGCTTCCTAAGGGAATAGAGCCACGTGATGTCGACACACATGGGAGGCTGTAGGATTGGCTGCAAGTAAGAAAACCAGCCTTATATTGCATCCCATCACTTTCGTTGCTCCAGCTGTTGTGTAAATAAGGTACATATATGCATAATATGGTGCATGGACAAGTATGCCATGGCAGGAAAAATAATCGTCAGAAACTTAACCTAAATTTATGTTGCTTAAATACTAGTTAGATTAGTTTCTCTGTTGTTTATTCTAGGAATTGATAAACCTTGGGGAAATACTTTGAAGAAAAAAAATCTACTACTAATTTGTACGCCTGCGGTATAGTAATTGGCGCCATATGTGGATTCAACATGCTGTAAGTCATGTGCCAGGTGTAAGGAAATAATAGACCCGTTGCTCGAGACGGCAACTGACATGTGCACCCAACTAGTGGTTGTATACTTGCATAGCATACTAGTCCACCATCCCGTGCATCTTTACGGACTACTGGTTAGTGATATGTTCCTTGCTTGATAGACCATGTATAAAGAAGAGCTTGAATTTCAATACTATAATTTAGAATTTTAGTGATAGAGTGGGAACTATTAAAAAATCATCCAATTGATAACACCTGATGGAATAAAAGATAAGTACACATGTAAATGCGTGTCGGGGTGTGCTTACAAATTTTTGTGGTGGAGTATCATGTTCTTGTCTTTTGACTCCCCGATCAAGCAGCTGAGGCAGTAGCGCATGCAGCAAAGACTAGAACGAAAGAAAAGAAATAAACGAAAACCGATTCGGACTCAAATTTTTGGCCATCATGTGAGGCTGACTCTTGTCTGCACGCCGGCCTACTAGGCCTATTCGAACAAAAACTCGATTCGGACTCCAGCGCTCCAGCCACCCCGGCCCGTCGTCCTTATAAGCAAATCAAAAACTAGAATTAATATCACGCCAATCATATCCCAAGAACTATTGTTCGTTAGGTCGAAGTTCCCGAAGCTTTATTTGCGAATCGCAAGGTCGTCGCAAGCTCCTCTTCTTGTACGGTGCTTTAATTTTGAGCACGATCTCGACCGGCGATCGATGGCGTCGTCGTCGCCACTGCACCTTGTCACCACCGCGCACGCCACACGCTCTACGGGTGACTCCCTCCTAGTCGCCGCCGTCCGCAACGCCGCCGACCTCTCACGCGTCGACGTCAAGCTCGTGGACGTGGCCTCCGGCGCCATCGTCGGCCAGCTGCTCGGGCAGGGCGCCGGCCACGTCGCGGCCACCGGCGGCCTCATCTGCCATGTGCAACAACCCGCAGGTGGCGGCAAGGCGCCGGCCGTCCGCGTGCTCAACCCGGCCACCGGCGCCGTCACCGACATCCCCGCAGGCACCACCACGGCGGCGGATGGCCAGAAGACGACGACCTCGTCGGCGGCGGTGTCATACGTCTTCGGGCATGTCCCGGCCACCGGAGAATACAAGGTTCTCCGCATCACCGCCTCCCCCACCGCCGACAGCCGCCACGATCCCAGCCAGCAGTCATGCGAGATCCTCACCGTCGGCGGCGGCCGCGATCAGCGGTGGAGGCCGGCGCCGAGCCCTCCGGTGATCGTCGCCGGCGGCACGCCCATCGTCCCCCGGCACAGGGCGGTGGTCCAAGGGCACGTTCACTTCTTGACCTCTCCTCGCAGGGCGGCGGCCCAGCACGACGACATCATCGCCTCGTTTGACCTAGCAAAAGAGGAGTGGAGGCCGAGCCTCCTCCATGGCCCGCTCCCCTTCGCCGACCGCCATTGCTGCCAGTCTGCCCTGAGCTTGGTCGAGCTGAACGGCTGCCTTGCCTTTGTGCACCATGACTATAAATTCTCCTGCATCGACATGTGGGTGCTAGCGGACCTTGAGAAGGGGACATGGCTGAGGATAGAGTCTCTCCATCTAGGATCGATTCTCTATGGCTGGAAGGGTGAGCTCAAGACGAACGTTCACCCGTTTCTTCCTCCGCGCCAGCTAGAAACGTTTGCGCAGCCATTGATGGTGCTGGATGATGGGGCTTTGTCTTGCCTCCCAGAATACTCTTGCTGATGAGAGTTGTTTTCGTTCATTGATCCCATCAAATGGTTACTTCTGAATCTGTACTAGAATCATCGCATGCCTACTAGATCAGCATGGCTGTGCTCACATTATTTCATTTTAACACGTGAGTGCGCACGTGCATTTTGCTAGTTTTGTATTATTATTTTAGCATCCCTTTGTACTGCCTAATCGTTACTATTATCTTTGACATCCATTTCCCTAGCTCACAAATGTTGTCGCATTGGAAATGGATAAGTTCTCTAAACATGAATGTGACAACAAAATAATATCATAATATTTTCTAAAGTATAGCCTTTTTATAAAAAGAAACTTTTGAGTCACATGTATGCATCATTTTCATGTGTTTACCCAAAGATTAATGACATTTTGAAGCGTGTCCGGACAGATCAGCTGGAAAATGGAAAAAGATTATCACATTCCTAAATGTTACACGAGTTCTGATTGATTCTGGTCACCAACATGGCCCTAAAGTGTGAATACACTCAGAAGTTCTGCCCATATGAACTCAAACAGATTCTCCCAGTTTATCACCTGCTTGTGCCAATGCACTGAAGGTTCACAGCTTGGCAGTTACACCTCAGCCATGTTAATTCAATGCTGAACTTGTCTATCAGTCTATGAGCCATTTGTTACACGAGAATAGGAATCAAAGGTAAATAGCATTGACAACTTGAATCATGTGATCAGTACGACCAAATGGCTCTGCTCCATAGTAAACAGATCCACTAGTGACTAGTCCATGAGCCACACCAAGTAAAATGTCTGATCAGACATGTCGCTCAGAAGGCATCTTTGGCTTCTTACAGAACAAAATTTACATGCTACACTTGTAATACATTTCAAGGTCTGCCAGAATTCGACAGAATTATGAGAGTTAAGAAACGTTGTAAATTTACAAGTTTTAAGCCTACACAGGTTATGAACTGAGAAGCAAACAATCTTCCCTTATGAATCTGAACTCTGACAGCTATATCACTAAATTGCCAAAAAAATCTACAACTTCAGAGATCTACAGAAATTGGCAGCTGGTGCTATTACATTTACAACTGCTGCAATTCTTCCAACTATAATATGCATCTCTACAAGATCTGAATGAAATGCTGCTGCACCAATCATTTTAATTTCGTCATGGTGCTTCAGTACGAATGTTATTAAAAATTTAGAATGGTGACACTATTTCAATGGCCTTCTTGGCAGTAAAGAATGGTTGGACCAAATGTACGGAGGGAATTGAAGGATGATAACACTATCTGAATGGCCTTCCTGGCAGTAAAGAATGGTTCGACCAAATGTCACCAAGATTGATGGGAAGAATGATAGTGCTATCTACTGACTTTCTTGGCAATAAAAGAATGGTTGGATCATATCTGGCCAAGACTGATGGGAAGAATGCCCAATTACCACTGTATTCTGAAGTCGATAGTGCAGAGAATAGGGACTCTGCTTGTACTCAGTTTTTCACAGTTATACCAGTTTCAACCAAGACAGCTTATGCAGTTGAAGGAGGTAGTGTGCCGACATACCCAAAGCCAACAACAAGGAAAGCTGTGCCTTGAAGGAAAAGGAAAATGTAGTATCCCTTCTTAGCATAAAACACGTCATAGCAACCACACAGAATTATGCAGGTTCCAACAAAAAGTTCTGAGCAGTGGTACCTGATATAGAGATTGTTTATAAGCATTTGAAAACACTAGAAAGTATTCCATTAACACTATCATCATTCTCATAAGTATATTAAAACCTATATTATTGTATTGAAAGTACCTACTCCAAAATGTAAGAGGTTTTGGTTGTCCTAAGAAAACATCTATAAAGTTGACCAAGTTTATTGAAAAATATGTTAACATCTACAACACCAAATAAATGCACTATTAAGACATTTCTTGGTGTAATGAGACTAATTTGATGTTGTAGATTTTGGTGCATTTTTCTATAAATTTGGTCAAAGCTAGATAAGTTTGACTTAGGACAAAATCAAAACTCCTTACATTTTGGAAAAGTAGGTTGCATGTTAGTTTCAAGAAAATCTCAATGATAATAGATAAACTTACCTCTCCCAAAATCTCTCTGGATTTAACCCGCCGTCCTGATTAGTTCAAAAATAATTAGTTTTAGGTCCTGAATTTTACAGAAAACCCCCTGAGCTTCTCTGTTTTTGTACCCGCAGTCCAGCCCCGGTGTTTTTGCGCGTTAGCCCTCGGGTTTTAACGCGTAATTATGTTTTAGCCCCTGGTTTCTTTCAGTTAAGTCCCTGGAAACTTAGTTTCTTTGCCAGCAAGTCCCTAAAACTTGTTTTGGCCATATCTTTTCCGTCCTAGCTCCGTTTTTAGCGTTCTTGGTGTCCAAGCGTTCGTCTTTTCGAGCTTGTTAGTTTTAGATGCTTGTTTTAGTCTGTTAAGAATGTTTGATGTTCCGCGTGCTCAACCCGGCCACCGGCGCCGTCACCGACATCCCCGCAGGCACCACGGCGGCGGATGATGGCCAGAAGACGACGACCTCGTCGGCGGCGGCGTCATACGTATTCGGGCATGTCCCGGCCACCGGAGAATACAAGGTTCTCCGCATCTCCTCCTCCACCACCGCCGGCAGCCGCCCCGATCCCAGCCAGCAGTCATGCGAGATCCTCACCGTAGGCGGCCGCGAGCAGCGGTGGAGGCCGGCACCGAGCCCTCCGGTGATCGTCGCCGGCGGCACGCCCATCGTCCCCCGGCACAGGGCGGTGGTCCAAGGGCACGTTCACTTCTTGACCTCTCCTAGCAGGGCGGCGGCGCAGCACGACGACATCATCGCTTCGTTTGACCTAGCGAAAGAGGAGTGGAGGCCGAGCCTCCTCCATGGCCCGCTCCCCTTCGCCGACCGCCATAGCTGCCAGTCCAGCCTGAGCTTGGTCGAGCTGAACGGCTGCCTTGCCTTCGTGCACCATGACTACAAATTCGGCTGCATGGACATGTGGGTGCTAGCGGACCTTGAGAAGGGGACATGGCTGAGGATAGAGTCTCTCCATCTAGGATCGATTCTCTATGGCTGGAGGACAAGTTGTGGTGAGCTCAAGGCGACCGTTCACCCGTTTCTTCCTCCACGCCAGCAAGAAACGTTTGCGCAGCCATTGATGGTGCTGGATGACGGGCGGATCGCCTTCTGGGTCAAAGTTCCACATGGAGTGATCAAGGTGTATGATCCTGTAACACCCTAAAATTCCATCACCAATAAATCATAGCAACTTGGTTTAATTTAATTTTCTAAGGACTTAATTAAATTTTTAAATTAATTTGAGCCTAAAAATATTTAAACATCATTTAAATAATTTTAGGACAATAAGTGCATGTGCATCATATTTGGTTTGCATGTCTTTTGTTTGGTTAGTGTGTGAATTTCAAAAACATGAAAAAGTCCGGAAACGCCCCCTAAACTCTCCCTCAATCTCTCTTTCTCTCCCTGGCCCAGCCCGTCTCTCTCTCTCT
>OAMR01000002.1:1940703-1952772 GCA_900205405.1 Echinochloa crus-galli
TTCTACAAGTACTTGCTCAGAATTGAAAGAACTGAAACAAGTTGTCACCACTTTGAAATACGTAAGAGCTGCAGCATTCATTTTTCAATAAGTAAAAAAACTGCGGCATTTCCCAATCAGACCTTAACCTCCTCCGTTTCAGTTTCTCAACAGGACAGCAAAGCTCCTACCCTGGTCTCGAATATGATAGTTTTGATGAGTAACTGAAATTCAAGAGCAGCGCAGGACAAGATTGGACAGGGCAGCACAACGAATACAGTGCAGCGAGTGCACCCAGCATATATAGCACGACGGAATCTACTGTAGGAAAATTGAGCAAGAATCTCGAACGAAAGATTTTCTAACTTAGGACATTATTAATCTTATAAGCACATGGTCAGGCATTCTTTGCGGAGAAAAACTGACAGAGACTAAGTTTTTGATTGTAGCTGAAGGGATTAAAGAGAAAAAATGGTCAAAAAAAACTCAGCTACATTTAACTATGTGCTCCCGGCATGAGCTGCATGAACAACCCAGCTACTCCCGTCACGTATCAGACATGAGACATGCATGAAAGCGAAACGCCTTGGGGAGATCACCGTAAAATGGACGGCAAACAAGCAACCATCGCCCGGCCCTGGGCGAGCGTATACCCGGCCGAGCTGACAACCCCTCCTCCTCCTGTCAAAAAATGTCTCGCTCTTGCACTGTCGTCCAGCTAGGCTAACAACGCTTGCCTTCTCCGAACATTCCAGATCGCCAGGCTTGCACGCCACACGGCATATACAAGCGACCAAACCAAATAGCGGTGTGGCTGTGCGTGCGCCGATCCGCACAGGCCTCCAGCTGCGTCGGTCGCCAGTACGTTCCTTTGGACTTGTATATTCGGCCGGCGTGGATCTCGGGCTCCTGCCGCCGGGTGCCACTCACAAGCTTACCGCGTGTGATCCGGGTCGGCAAGAACAAAGAGGGGGAGGAAAAAGGCAGCAGGAAGTCAGGAACAGGGGTTGCCGCTGCCGAATGCCGAGTTGGGGGGGAAAGGAATGGGAGTTCTTGGGAATAAAGTATGTGCCGGGTTTGCTCCGTCTGGGACTGGGACTCACATGGCACATGCGACCGACGAGGTGGGGGAGGGGAGGGCCGCGGCGTGAACGTGCCCACACGCCTTTTGTAGCGTGACGGTTTTTACTCGTGCTCACGTGAAGCGGCGTCTTTTCTTAGCTCGGGTGGTGGTGGTGGTCAGCAGTATCACTGGGCGGATTCGATGGACCTTTTTTGCCGGGATTCTGGTCGGTGATGGGCCAAACTAGACCAGTTTGGTCGGCCTGGCCCAGTGCTCGGGCGATTCTCCTTTTGGTCAGCCTGCCGGCCCCTGTGCTTGGACCAGTGATTCGGCCCGCCCTGGCATGGGGCCGATTAGACGAATTCGCACAAACAGCCCGAGGCCAGGATTTCACAGAGTGCGGCACGGACGAGCTGCAGGCCGCCCTTGTTCCCCGAGCATCTGCATCCTCCGGCCTTGTCTCTTATTGGCTTATTGCTCTATGATTCTGGCATCATGAATTGATAGCTTCATCAAGCTCTCCCAAACTAATGATCGATTCGGGTTTCGCCAAATAATACCTCGTCACGATGCGGAGATGAGGCTGAGCTTTTGAGGTATGAGACCCGCTCAAAACTGCGCGTGTTCAGCTACTGAATTATACTGCTTTCAAGATGTCATGTTGCCGCTTGCCATGGATGAAGTTGTCAAGCAGCCGGTGTAACGATGCCGAAAGGGTAAAAAATAAACGTGTTACACGTACTCCGTACAAAACAAAAACAGGCCTTGTTTAGTTCCAAAATTCCACCTTCAAATTTACTATGAAAAAGAAGATTCTCCATCACATCAAAATGTCATAACATGCATTGAGTACTAAATGTAGATGAAATAAAAAACTAATTGTACAGTTTTGTTGTACTCTGCGAGACGAACATTTAGAGCCTAATTAATTATTTTTTGGACAATTTTTCGCACATACAAACGAAATGCTACAGCGACGTAATAATTACGAAGAGACCCCGTCACGAGTGCATTACGTAAAACGCAGCTTCAATTCATTGCTCTGAACTCAACAGGCAGTTCGAAAATGAGACAGACCCTGACACAAGTTCAACACACGCCCCACGCACGCATACACCGATGGTGTCCGTCTTCGAATGTTGTCAACATAACAGACAACTGACACATGGAAGCGATATTCACACGCACAAGATGAAACAAAACCTAGGGACAGGACGAACCAAACACAGAAAAATAAAAGAACACAAACGAAAACGAGTGATCTGCTCAACGGGGAAGCAGTGACTCAAGAGACCCCGCCGCCGCCGATAAAATGCTGATCAGCTCGTCGCCGGCCACTCCCGGCGGATGTCGAAGGTGTAGTTGATCTCCAGGTAGCACTTCCGGTCGTCGTCGAGGAACTGCATGCGCCAAAACAAACAAAGGCGTCAAACTCAAACCTTCTGAACTCTGAATTTACCGCTTGCCAGTTATTACCACTCTGAATTAACCGAACAAACCCGTTCTCGTCGTGCAATTTACCTTGGTCCTGGCAGAGTATGACCCCCGGGCAAACATCCCCGACGGGGTGGTGTCCTCCGGCGTCACGTAGGTGTAGGGCTCCAGCTGGGGGCTGAACGTGCCGAGCATCTCCTTGGCCCTGTCAACTGCGCCACCGCGTGACAACCACCAAATCATGAGCTGTGTGTGATCGATCAAGCAACGACCGGCCGGAACGTGGCCGGTCGTGCGAAGAAATGGCGGGCGTGTCCGGCCGGCGAGATCACGGCGGCGGCTGGGTCTCACCTTTGAGGCCGGTCTTCCAGACAGTGTTGGTGTAGCGGAGGCCGGAGACGATGTTGTTGCTGACGGAGAAGGTGAACTTGAGGCGGTAGGGGGAGCCTTCCTTGAGGGTGAACCACACGCCCTTGGCGTTGGGCTCCACCGGCAGCGGGAGGAAGATGTCGGGACGCCCGGGGGACAGGATCGACAGGCTCATTATCTTCACGTCCGGCTCCAGCGTCTCTGCAAACATACAGGACGATGTTCAAAATTCAGATCTGCTTGTAAGTTACTCCACCGAATTCAGATGCTGTTCGTTTTCTCTTTGTTTCGACCAGTGACTAGGATGGTGTCCATAGTATTAAATGGACTGCCACCTAGGATGAAAGATGATGTGGCAAGTGATTAAATGAAGAAAGAGAAGGAAACCGGGTCTTGCATGAGACATGGTGTCTACACACCATCCAAAACAAGATGTGAGAGAACTAGCATTAAATTGAAAGGTGGAAGAGTGATGTTTGCATTAGGAGTGTAAAGTCTACTACTGGTTTCTTGATGATGTGGAGGCTATGGAAATCATGTCTAATATTTTGGGTTGGGACTGCCCTAAGGGGAGCCTCTTGGGAGTGGCATGTAGTAGTTAGGCCTAAGAGAGACGAGTGATATATGTAGCATTTGTTTTGTTTTAAACAATTTGTTGATGTATTCATCAGAATAGTATATTTTCTGTATTTGTTGATGTATGCCGTCCTTGTTTGTATCCGTTCGGAGCTGGATCAGTCGTATGCAGGGAGTGGACTGAAAAGGGCCTAGCAAGGGCAAAGACCTTCTAGTTTTCAGTAGACTTGGGCCTGTTTTGCAGAGGCTGTGAAGCCCAGTCAAAATGAGCCCCCCGGCCCACTCAAATCATGGGCTAGGTCGATCTGTCCAAGCTCATATGTGTGGCTGGATCAATCACATTAGTAGCTAGTTTCCAATCATATTGAACTGTGTTAGTGTCTTAGTAAAACAATAAAATTGAGATGTTGAATTATAAAAAAAATGCAGAATTACCAAACCATTCCCCTTTAACTGCGATGTTGAACCGCAAGAGGATTAGAGGAATGGTTTGGTCAGGTTAAGCGCTGAGCTCGTCGGTGTGCAGTGATGCCGCAGCACAGCAGCCGGCCATGGCCATGGCTCCACAGATAAGGCGGTAGGTACTATGACTTCTTCAGGAGCAGGTGATAGGTGCTTCCTCTTCTTTGGCAGTTGGTAGAGCCATGGCCTAGAATTCCTCTGAAGACAACAAGGCTACCTAACCGTTCTTCTCGGGCATCGTATCATATGTATATATCTCCAACTTTTGACAGATCGATATATGCATTTTAAGTTAACACTGCACGGTAACCGCCGTGATCTCATGAAGCTGTTGCGCCACTTGAATTGGCCAGCAACCTTTTCTTTGGACAGAATCTCGAGCCTGGAATTTCAACACCAGCACGTTCGTTTCTTGGCCATCCAGGATTCATTCATGGTAGGCATCATTTGATCTAGCTCTACAGAAGAACAGGGCATGGCATGGGTAAAGCTTCCCGGCCTTCATCATCGAAAGATCAGTCACATGCATGCATATGAATCCTAATTCTGTGCGGCATTATATATGGGGACGGATATCATAGGGATTACCGCCGTGATCTGTGGAGCTGTTGACTGTTCCTACTTGCCACTGCTAAACTGGAATTTCAGTGCGATATGATTGAGAGAAGGTTTTGCTCATTTCCTAGCGGCCCGGGATTCATGCTGAAAAGAGAAGGCTGGTGCGTCATGACAGTGCCGTCAGTGCGCTGGCCTTTTTTCCCATTGGGAACTTAAACACATGAGTTTCAAACAACATACATATTACTTGTTTCACACAGGATCGAGTTGGAACACACGGTACACGTACAGCGTCATTGTGTCCATATCAGAAGCTAAGTACACGTAGACTGCACCATGGAAAAAGGAAGAAGCTAGCACACAACAATGTGGCCGGTCAATACAATATATAGCAGGTCGGTTCACGGAAACCTTGACCATATATATACTTGTAACAGCAGACCACTCACATTATATTAATGAAGAAATTAACCAACCCATATTAATTACTCTCTCATACTCCAAGCAGCTATCATGCACAAATTCTGTCTCACTGCTTGTGTGTTCATTTAAGCTTGGCAAGGCCCGAGAAGCATTACTCATCTAAGTCATTAGGTGGGAGCTCCCCTTTTAGGAAGAACTTGAACAACACAAGTGCTCTCTCCGGCTGGTATGAGGGAACATCATGGCCAGCTTCTCTGACGGTAGCAAAGGTGAAGCCTCCGGTGAATTGCTCAACAAAGCCTGCCACCTGCAATTGCGACCATGTATTATATTCAATGGAAAGCCATTAGTTTTCAAGAGCTACTATCTTTTAACTGTACACAACTAACTATTGTGCTTTAGTAAAACTTGCCTCTTTGTTTACTATCCACGGGCGCCATGGGGTCGTGACGTGGAGACCAAGTTCACTGATGGAATACCGTGTAGCTTGAAGCGGGCACACGGAATCGAAATCGCCACTGAATAAAGAAGTGTAGGATTAAATAATTGTGTTCATATGTCCAGATTTATCTGTGCAACGACTGTGATTCTTGACTAACATGAATGAACTTATGATACCTATATATCCAAACACGCAAGCCTTCCGAAATTAGCCATTTAATGGTTGGCACCATGGAAATAGGTGCGTCTTTCCAGGTCAAATTTCTGCAAAAAAGAAGTTCAAATCACACCAATGTTCTATATATTAGTGAAACAGGAAGACTTGAGATAGACCCGCGTGTGAAAGCTGGAATCCGAAACAGATGTTACATACACGCATAATGACCAGTTTGTCATTCTTCTCGCGTGAAACGCACTTTGCACTGCTGGATCATTGAGGTAGGCAACGGTGTACTTGTCGCTGCATGGATCGTATCCATGGAACTGCAATTTTTGGAAAATGGTTAGCACGTACGATCTTCTGCTAGTTACCACCAAAATCAGATTGGAAAGAAAAATAACAGAAGCGTAATTTTAATTAGTTGGTAATTAACTAGGAGAAATCGATACTTACGTCACGGCTGCTGGGGTAATATCCTGCTCCGTTGGGATCGTCAATACAAACTGGAGCATATATGTTGTATTTATCGATTGGGCCTGCATCGTATGCATCCAAAGCAGCACTGATGCAAGTTCCAATATCTGAGCCATCTGAAAAGCAGATCCTACTAATGTTATCAAAGAACTCGGGTGATATCAGCCCATGGCTCAGGTAGAAGTCAAGCCGCCCCTTTTCATTCATATCCTTGTCAAGATATGGGTTCCCAACCTAGAACAGAAAAATAAAATAAAAGGAAAAGAAAGAATTGGTTGTTGGTATACACCATATAACAGTAACAGCTAGCACACATGATTGAGATCTGAAAAAAAACGGGTATATGTTAGAATCTCATCATGTACATACATACCATGACACCTTGAAGGTTTATGATGGTACTGTTGTAGTGTTTGTTAAGGAGCAGGATGGTGGCCGCTAGCTGTGGCGCGTAGTGACCAGCGTAACTCTCCCCAGCGATATAGAACGGACGGCCTTTGTACTCAGGAAATAGCTCTAACCAATTAACCAGAAAGGCATATAAATCGTCGGCTGTGCTCTCATCTCCACTGTTGTCGTAGTCCGAAGATGTGTTCGAGCAAGAATATCCAACATCCACCGGTGATTCCACGAAGATCACGTTAGCCGCTGCAAAATTTGTACAACCGGGTACGGTATTTGTTCACCCATGTTAGTTTCACGCACATAATATAAAATTAATAATTTCATGTATATGTAGCTATTTCCATTTTTGTATGAGTTACCATTGTTCCAGGCGTGCTTGTTTATACAGAGGGTCTTCGTGTCTTCATTTACACGGCACGGGCCGATTTCTTCAAAGGCTCCGTAGCCCACTGAGGAGCAACCTGGTCCTGCATATGCATGCATACATGGGTAACCAAGTGTCCAAGTTTTTATCATGATACCAACTAGTTTTTTTTCAAATTTTATATAGTTTCCAAATAAAAATAAAAATATTTAAGTCATAGGAGGGAGTACTTTTTCTATGCAAGAGAGATATAGGTATTAGCTGTTCCTTTTTTTTGCAACAGATAAGTCATATCATACCAGTTGTATATACATTACGTAGTACTACCTCCGTTCGTCAATAGATGACGCTTCGGACAGTTGATAGTACTGGAAAACAGGTATAATAGTTGATCCTAGCGTCATATAAAAAAGGATAGAGGTAGTAATTAAATAACAGTATAGCTTAATAATCATGAAAAAGCGGTATATATACTACCGATGCCGCACATGTGATCTGGACTGAAAGGAAAAAGAAAAGTGAGAAAACTTTTGGTAGCATCCTTGCTGCGCTCTGCCTGTATTTTTAGTTCTGTAGTAGAAAAGGTCAAACAGATCTCGCTGCCTATCTTTCCCCTTTTTTCCCCTTTTGTAACGGATCGACCTCTATAAATGTAACTCTTTGCCGTTTTACAGTATATAGGAACACGCCCTCCTGTTCCTAAAAAAAAGAAGAAGATCCAACAGATCTGAATTATTGTTGACTAGTGTCGGCAGCTTGTGGCTTCGTGCTATTAATTTTTTTTAATTAAGGATTGAAAATCGGTCTCCGCAAACAGTGTTTTGGTTTGGTGCTAGTATAGGCCCTGTTTAGTTCCAAAAAGCAACTCTCAAATTCAACACATCAAAATATCATAACATACATGGAGTATTAAATGTAGATGAAATCAAAAACTAATTGCACAGTTTTGTTGTACTCTGCGAGACTCTGCGAGACGAACATTTTGAGCCTAATTAATCGATTTTTAGATAATTTTTCGCACATACAAACGAAATGCTACAGTAGCGCAATGATTACGAAGTGACATCTAAACACCACCATATATATTTTGTCAGAGCGCATGTTTGGTCAATCTCACTTCAAGTAGGCGAAACGTGCATGTACGACCAGTACTAAGTAGTAGGTAGAGTACATATATGTTGTCCTTGGTGAAGTGATACAATGGTTCCTACTAACAAACGATAGAACAGGGGGAAAACATATGTCGCACAACATTAACAGGTCAATCAACAGTACTAGCTACTTCAAGGATGCAAAAAAAAAAAAAAACTGCTTCATCCTTGGACTAGTGGTCATCGGGTACCTCCGTTCATCCACAAGACGAGCGGCAGTGGCTTGGTGGCAGCAGCCTGGTGCCGCGGCGCCTCCACCAAGTAATAGAAGAGGTAGCGCCCCTTGGCCACGGTCACGTACCCGCTGTACTGGTCGAAGCCAGCGACGCCCTCCGGCTGCCCCGGCAGCGAGTTGATCTTGTGGGCGTCCCTGAGCCGGCTCAGGTCGCCGGAGCAGCGCGTTCGTCCCTGCAGACGGCGGGCAACGACATCGCCGGCAGCAGCGTCGCTGCTGCTGCTGCTCAGCTGAGATCTCAGCACGGCGGCCTCAAGTAGTGGCTGCTGTGCAGCCACGGGCACGGAGATGACGACGACGATTGCCGCCGGAATTAGCAAAACCATCATCATCAGGTGCAGCAAAGGAATAGCGTTTGCCATCCTTCAATTCACGTACTGCTAGCAGCAGCTAAGCTAATGATGTGATGGACGTACTGATGGGGCGGGATTTCGAATGAAGTTGGGAGATGAGGGGGCCGGCGGTACGGTATTTATAACCGATATCCCACCAACCGCGCGCTCCATCGACACGTACGTGGTCATATATGCTCACCAAAACTCTGAAACTCTCCGTTCACACAGTACAGTGGACTAGTGGAGTGTGTCATCAGGTAGAGAAATGGCATATGGCGACGACGACGGGTTCCGAACGGATCCTACCTGCTCATCACCGGCCACTATAACTTTTTAGTCCTGTTTACAGGTTCGTCAGCGGAGACTAGGATTGCCGCGACAGCTATACATGTATATCGATCTATCAGGAACATGCATGATCATATCGAATCGAAGCATGCATGCAGAAATTTTCATCGACAACAACCGGTCAACTAACAACCGGGAGAAGAAATTGTATCAGAGAGAATGTGTCACCAGTCACTTCAATTCAATTCTCGTCCAAGATGAGGCTGCGTTAGTTTTTCTTTATTTGAGAAAATGCGACTGCGTTAGTCGTTGTTCCACTGTCACAATCACAAAACATCTTGTTGAAATGAAAATAGGATCATCAAAAGGTCACAATATTATAGTAGATAAGATCATCGGCAACAACTCTGCTGGGCGCCAAAAGTATAATGTACTTCCCAAATAAACCGAGACCTCCCGTTGTAGAACAGGGTCAGTAGGATTATATTGCTGAGTCAAAGCACACGTGTATGAAGGTACTATAATCTTCTCTCATTATAAAAGGAGGTGGGTTCAACTACCCAACGAGGTAGGTCATGATAGTAAAACTAATTTCCACCGCTACTTATAGATTTACGGCTCTTGTTTTTACTTTGAGTCGTCACATTTTCGTTCAGACGGTAAAATGTCTTTGCCGGGTGGAAGACTAGAGACCCATCGTATTCATCCGTTATCCAAGGCACGAGGCCGCATGGCGTAGCCTGGTTGGAATCATCCTCGGTCCATGCTTTGTTCGGTAAGGGAGGATCTAATCCAGAAGATATGATGGTTGTTCCCAGACCGAAAATTAATTAGTAGATCCCCTTCTTGTCACTCAGTTCTTCTAGGGTTCATTAGTTCGCCTAATCCCGTTTCCCTAAAAGCTTATTTGTTACTCAGGGATTTTCATACAACATCGGGGCAGACAAAAGATACTTGTACATGAATTCCTCGAGAATGCGGTAACACACATAAAAAAAGCTCAATTGAGAATAGTTAGTGGAAATTATGAGTAACAACAAAACTTTTTAATTTATAAAAGCTAAGCTTTAGATATCTTAATGTGCAAACATTAGGGAACTGCCAACGTCATGGACAAGCATAGCGGAACTGAGTGAGTATTTCATTGATGTTAACCCTACCAAGAAAATTCATTTCTATTATTTTATTTTTCAATGTCTATAATAAGCCCAAGAAAAATGGGATTTACTGCTTATGGAAGCTAGCAAGCCCGGTCCACACCGTGGATGGGTTAGGAATTTATGTAGTCAAAAGGTGCTGGAAAACAAATTGCTGAAACTGCTCCCAATCCAAAACACTCCTGTCAAGGGGAGAAGCTGGGCAGCGCTAGACGCACGGCGCTGAGAAGTCTTGTGCGCACGTGTTGCATTTTCTTCCTGGTCCCACGATCCGTTCTATGCTTCCTTACTATTGTCACAAAAGAAGTCTTTTACTACGGAACTTGTTTTGGGGTAATACAGAGTTGGCGAAACTGTTACACGTGATGTCCTAAACACTACAAGTCTGATGACTAATTGGCTATTGCATATATAGAGTTAAAATTAAGAAGCCGACTGTGACTAGTCGTTGAATTTGTCCGCTAATCATCATGCCGCCGTGTGTTTTAAGTAGGGGTTCTCCTGACTAAAGAATTCTAGTCCCAAGGCTAGTTTTAGCTTCTCTTTAGTTAGAGGTGCTTGAAAGTTTAGCCTCTCAAAGAGACTAATTTTTAGTCAGGCTAAAATTAGTTCCATGGATCCAAGCACCCTCTTAATCACTTTGTTTTACAAAAATAGACTTAATCACTTTGTTTCATAAAAAAGACGTCATCACTTTTACACTACAAGAAAAATTCACATCCGCCCCCCTCATAGGCCTCGGCGCCGTTTGAACCCGGTGCTAAAGGTACATTAGCACCGGGTGCAAAATTTGAGTGCTCCCGGAGACCATTTAGCACCGGTTGGTAACACCAACCGGTGCTAAAAGGTGACCTTTAGCACCGGTTGATGTTATCAACCGGTGCTAAAGCCCCTCGACCCTTTAGCACCGTATCATATTACCACCCGGTGCTAAAGGGTCACCCTTTAGCACCGAGTGGTGTTACGATCCGGTGCTAAAGGCCTTTTAGCACCGGTTTGTGTTACGATCCGGTGCTAAAGGGGGTGTTGCATGTTGCTTTAAAAGGAAAGCATATTCTATTCCATCATATGTGCCAAGTAGTTGAGATGGTTAGGTGGGTACGCGCGAGCCAAGAGGTCTTGAGTTCGAATCCCCGTAGCAGCGCACATCTTTTTTGACGAATGGACACCTTTAGCACCGGTTATTTGACCCGGTGCTAAAGAAGCGACCCTTTAGCCTCGGAGGAATAGCACCGGTTGGGATAACCGGTGCTAAAGGCACTTCCCAACCGGTGCCAAAGTGGATCATTCTGGTAGTGTTAGCCATTAGACAAAAAATGTTAGTACTAAACATGATCCCCTATGCACTTGCAGAAAACTCTTGGAAACTGTTGTAAGTCTTGTAGGCCTTGTTTAGATGCAAAATAGGGGGCCAAATTAGGGGGTTTGGGTCACTTCACCATAAATACGTCATTATAGCATTTCGTTTGTATTTGTGAAAATTACCCAAAAATTGATTAATTAGGCTCAAAATGTTCGTCTCGCAGAGTACAATAAAACTATATAATTAGTTTTTAATTTTATCATCTAGTACTCCATGTGTCACATTTGATGTGATGGAAATTTTCTTTTTACATAGTGAACTTTGGAGATAAAATTTAGGACGTAGGTGTGTTGTGATGAGATGGTGGCAGTCCAGGATGATGTTGTTGTAGCATTGGAGTATTGGATCTCAAGGTCCTCCAGAATATCTTGAAGATCTTCATCGACCTATCACTATCAGCATTTGCGACGCTGGACACATTGAAGGCTGGTGTCAGAATACAATGGAGATTTTATTTGGTAATTTTAGATTTAGGGCCATCAGATATCCTAAATGTTTTTTTACTCGGTCCTGGGCAGACTATTTCGCTTAGTAGGCCTAGTTTCCCACATGCCTTGGGCTTCTCGTTCGTGGCTGGCCATGTCCATTCGTGACCTGTTTTTTCTTTTCAGAATGGACTGTTTGTTGGGCCTAATCTAAGGCCCCGTCTTGCTTCTGCCATATTCTAGCCTACAAAAATCATGTGCATTTGAGGACCTGTTTGATGGGCTGTTAGCGGGGGGACCTATATGGCTTCCATGTACCAGATAAACAAGTTGGCTTAGAGCCCAATAAGGCCCAAAAACAGATTACCAGTAGTATTACACGTGAGTGTCAGGCTATATAATACTAG
>OAMR01000002.1:1959616-2038397 GCA_900205405.1 Echinochloa crus-galli
TTACAGTAGCGCAATGATTACGAAGTGACATAAGTCTTGGTCTATAAAAGGAAGAGGCAGGAGGGCCATGGCGAGAGGAGGGCCACATTCACGATAGAACACACATACACACCCATTGCGACATTGGCATTCTGCCTCAATCACCCACTCACACAGGGACTTGGAGGCCTCGCCTCCTCTCCCGCCGAGCTTGTAGCCCCCCACTACAAGCACCCCGGTGCAAGATAGTATAGTGCCCAAGAGCACGCCTTGCTGGACGTACGGCCCCGTGGCCGGAACCAGGATAAATCCCTTGAGTCATTGTGCCAGCTCTTGCATCAACCGGTGAGGGACAGGGACACAGCGCATTCTGTTAGGCGTTGAGGTTGGTCGGCCAATCTCAGCACCAACAGTGGCGCGGTGTGCGGGCCTAGCAGGAACAACATGCATAGTGGAGATGGTAGAAGCGACGTTCGTAACAGGAGCAATCAGCTGGTGCTGTACAGATTGGCCGCGGCAGTGCTCAGAACAGAAGCACCTGTCATGGCGGAGCATGGAGAGAGAGAGGATGGCAGTGGGTACAACATGAGCGGCAGCGGGCGAGGAGTATGATATCAGCAGCAATGGCGGTGGGTGCGGTAGCACGAGCAGGACGAGCAGAATAGGAAGAGGAGGGGAGTAGGTGCAGCGGCGGCGGGAGGCTCGCGGCGGTTGCGGCGGCGGCGCGGAACAGGAGAGGAGCGGGCGCTGTTAAGAAGAAGATATCCAACGGACAAACATGTTTGCACGAATCTCAAACACTGGAAGCTACATGGCCAAAATAACTTCCGGAAGCTATATAAGATCCCCGCTGTTAGCGACCACGTCAAAAAAGCACATATCAGCCTTGATGCTGGTCCACTGCGGCCCGCGTGAGCAAAATGAGTGTGTGATGCTACAATTTTAAATGTAATTAAAGAACAGTGGAGATAAGATAGTCTAAAATATAAAATATTCTACGCAAAACAAAACTAAAGGACTAGGATGAGTTGGATGAAGGTCCTAGCTTGCACGGTGAAGATGAAAAAGTCACATATATTGTTTAGTATCGTCACACATTTGCATGGTGTAAACGTTTGAATACAAAAATGTCCGAAGTCCCAGAGATGGGGCTCATCTAGGAGACATGTCATATATATGGACACATATCAAACCCCTCAATCTTATTGAAGACAATCTTTTACTACAACTTAAGAGATAAAACAGGAAATGACGACAGTAGCATGTATAATTAACAAAAAAAAAGGTATAGGGATGAAATAGAAACAAACGTGCACTGCTGCGAAGCGTGCTTATTGGACACGTATGTTGTACACATATGGCAAATTAATCATGAATAAATTAGGAATGAACAGAGCTTGTAGCTAGGTGCTTGGGGCGACGATCTTGTCCACGGCCTGCAGCGCCTGGATAGCGTTGCGGAGGTAGAAGGCGAGCTCCGTGGAGACGGCCGCGAGCGGGTTCGCCGCGACCTCCTCCTTGACGTCCTCGTCCTCGGCGAAATCTCCCCTGAGTTCACCTACTACCTCCGCTTAGCTAGCATCATCCTCGTCGCCGGCGGACGGCACCGTCGGAGCGGTGCGGTCATTGTCGAAATTCCTGGCCTGCTCGAGGTAGGTGTCCATGCGCGGCGTGGCGAAGAGCCGGACGTCGCCGTCGCCGTCGTCGCCCCTAGCGGCGTAGCGGCGGCGGCCGTGGCAGGTCTCGGAGGCAAGGGCATAGGGGCGGCCCTGCGCCTCGTACAGGTCCTCGGTCTCCATGAGCGTCAGCAGCTGCTGCAGCTCAGCACGGAGAGAGTTGGCCAGCTTCTGGCCGTCGTCCAGGTCCAGCACGGCGTTCTCGAGCGCCTTGTGCGCGTCCACCAGGTTGTCCCGCGCCTCGTCCAGCCGGCCATCGTCCGCGAGCAACCTCGCCTGCCTGATAGCCTCGGCGTGCGCCTGGCGATCCTTGCTGCTCGCACCAGGGGCCTGTGATGGGGTCGGGCTGCGCGTAATCTCCATGTCCTGTGGACATTGGCGGTCTCGCGGCTTCCCCTGGGCGGTGAAGCTGTGCTGGACCTCGGCTAACCGCGCCCTGTACTCGTACGCGTCCTCCTCGCTCATGGCGGCGCTTACGTCTTTGAGCGTGAGGGTGATGACGACCCTGCGCGCTTCGCCGGCGAAGAGGGTGCCGAGCTTGACGGTGACCACGCCGGTGTCGGCGTCGGTGGCCTGCGTGTAGTCGGCTCCGGGGGCCACCGCTATGGTGTCCACGTCGCCGTCCTCCGTGTAGGGCGTGACTGTGAGCTGCACGTCCTGCGCCACCACGGTGACCAGCCCACCCAGCAGCTGCGAGAACGGCAGGCTCACCGCCATGGACCCGTCCGGCACGGAGCTGAAGGTCCCGCCGGGTGAGCTCATGGCGATGTCGCTCATCAGCTGGTGATCCGTGCCCTTGCCGAAGCCAAACGTGTAGATGGGCACCTGGCCGGGATCGACCTGCCTGGCGTCGCCGGCGGTCTGGTGCCCGTCGGACATGAGGAAGATGCTGGCCGTGCGAGCTTTTGTGTGGACACGGTCGGCGATCACAGCCAGCGCGGTCTCCAGGCCGGCCTCGATGTTGGTCCCACCTCCGGCGCGCAGGCCGTTGACGAGGGGGATGAGGTCGTCCTGAGCAGCCGGGGTCATGGAGCGCAGCGGGCTGAGCCTGGTGGCGCCGCCGTCGGAGATGGAGACGATGGAGAGGCGGTCCACGGCGGTGAGCTTCGTGATGACGAACACCATGGCCTTCTTCATGCTTTCCATCTTCTCCCCGTGCTTGGCGCCGCTCATGTCGAGCACGGCGACAAGGTCAAGACCCTCCCTCACGGCGGTGGAGGATGTGGCGTTGATCTCGATCATCGCCGTCAGAGTGTCCGCCGTCAGCGCTGCAGCGACCTTGGAGTACTTCACCGGCTTGATAGTTACCAGACCCTTGGTGTTTCCTAAACCAACCATGCATACCCATGAAGTGCAAATCATTAGATCAGTGATCAATCATCATCTCGATCTATATGACTGTATCTTCGTCCACTGGGACTAATTTAATTTCTTGCGTATGTATGTACATGATGGAACGAAGAATGGAATAATCAGGAGGGGTGCGTGCACTGTGTTGTTACCTGCATTGGTACTTGGAGCCTTCTCATCGTCGTTGAACGCCATCAGAGACTGGCTGCTACGATCGACTAGCAATGAGGGATCAAAACTGAGAGATAGAACAAACTATAGTAGAGGGCACCTTCAATTCTGCCGAGTCTGCGGATGTAATACGTACCCTGCCTATATATACAAATCCAGTGCTATATACCCACCAACCACCACCATGTTCTCTCTGTCTTGTGAACGATTTTTTTTTTACAATTAGAAAAAAAGGACCTAAGCTAAGACTCTGTTGAAGTCCATGAATAATATATACAGTATGGTTTAACAAACATTAGCATGCCGTATGACTGCATCAAGGAGAAAAACAAAGCATGTTTTAGTGACCTGTAGCTAACCTTAGTCTTCCTATATTAAGAACCATCATCTCAAAACAACCTTAGCCGGCCCGTTTGATATTAGCACAAATTGTATAACTACCCTTATTCAACATGGCACATGCATGCACTTAATAATGTCATGTGCAAACCAGCTTCGTGTGCAAACTATGCAAACCTGCATTACAACCGCTGGATCTCCATCCGATGGCCACATAGAGAGGTGGAAAATTTTAACACTTAAATCCTTCCATCATTAACTTTTTCAACCATAATTTGTCTAAACCCCCTATGTGACGCGTCAGCAACGGCGCCCAGCGAGTCGGGACTCGCGACGCTCGAGTCGGCCGCCGCCCCCTCGCCGGGCCGGCGTCCTACCCAATTATTGCGGAGCAAGTAGTCGATCTGCTTCAAGAGGTCATCCTGGGACAGCGGCGGCAGGTAGGATAGGGTCTCGAAAGATTTTGTTATTCTCAGCAGGCCAAATCTAAACAACCAATGAATGGATGATTCGATCAGCTCAGATATGAAACGACCCAGCAATAAGAGAATTCCAATCCAGTTAGTTACTAGTAGTATAGATTGTTACCTGCATGCACCTGATCCCTCTGCCGTTGCTGACGTTCCCGAAGCCGGAGCTAGTGGAGCGGCGGCTGACGGAGAGTCCAGCGGTGGACTTGAGCCCCTGGAATGGAGCGACGGAGGTTGCCGACGAGGCCATCACGGTGGGCGCCATGGCTTACCAGCTAGTACTACTACCAACGGAGGAGAAGAGGCAGGCTTGCTTTGAATCGAGTCGGCATGTAGGCGCCCATGTATATGTATATCATATCCATCGGCTCCTCCGATCCAATCTGCCGCAGGGCGCGCGTCTGGATGTGTGGCAGGAGTAGCCACCGTTCTAAACTGCCATCCTATTTGTTCTGCTGGTGATGTCCATTGGTAGAATCGCTGGGTAGGGCACCGGTCCGACGAGGGGGCGGCAGACCATCGCCTGGGGCGGCCGCCGATCGAGGGTCGCGAGTCCCGACTCGCTTCGGGAGAACGCCGCGGCACGCCGTTGCTAACCCCTCGTGGAGGGGATTTTAGGCAAATTGTAGTTACAAAAGTTAATGGTGGGAGGGTTTAAGTGTTAAAATTTTTCACCTCTCTACGTGATCATTGGATGGGGATCCAGCGGCCGTGATGAGAGTTTACATAGTTTACACATGAACCTAGTTTGCATTGGATACGTTGCCTACTTAAATATACTGACGATTAGAGCTGGTCATTTATTTGTGTGATTGAAATGACGACACGGACATATGCAATGCATCTGAAGAACAAATAATGTGGCTGATGACACCAAAGAGAGAGAATACAAAGACCGTTTGCATTTCAATGACATAGAGTTAGTATTCTACTAGTTTAATTACGACATGACAATTAGTTCTGTAACGAAATGTGGACAAACTAGATAACAATAACAGTTGAGAACCAAAGAAATAGCTTGGGTTGCATGATTATAGCAGAGGGGGTCGTTGTACCCCTTTCCACGAGGGATCGTACCAGACTTGGCATTATGTACATCTCACTTATGCATTTTTTAGTACTTCTTTTGGTGCAAATTAAAATTTATTTTGGCTTTTTCATGTATATATTTATAGTTTGTACATGCATATAGATAACACTATGTCATAGTATAAAAAGCAAAAAAGAATTATAATTTAGGACGGGGGGAGTAGTAGGCAACATGTCTATTTGTATGTTGCATTGCGCATTTTTGCATTTATGGTGTTATTTGTCTATGTGGTTTGCCAGAGCGTTGCGAGCCCACCCAATTCCAATATCATTTTTTATTATTTTTCGAAATACAATACAGAGTTACATATATGGATTCTCACATACATGTATGAACACTCATTTCTATGTACATCATATGAAATCTTACCAACTGACCTACGCTAATTTAGTATAGTCATCATTGTAGTTGCTATTCACACAGGTGAGACTCCATAGTCTTGTGTGGTATTTTGGTTAGGAAAAAGTCTACTTCACCCCCCAACCTATGAGGGGTGGAACACATCACCTCCCCAACCTATGAAAATGGAATTTTGACCCCTAAACTTTTTAAAACCTGACAAATCATCCTCTAAAGCAGTTTTGAAAAATCATAATAAATCACAGAAAAATCGTAAAATAGAAAATCAAATTGTGTTGGACTTAAAATTAGTAGTTCTATCCAGTGAACATATAATACGGAATGCTTTAGTACATTTTTTTCCTGTAACTTTAGATCTATATTTTTCTTCATAGCTGTAAAAAAAATGTACTAAAGAATACCATATTATATGTTCACTGCGTAGATCTACTCATTTGGAGTCCAACACAATTTAATTTTCTATTTTATGATTTTTCTGTGATTTATTATGATTTTTCAAAACTGCTTCAGGGGGTGATTTGTCCAGTTTTAGAAAGTTTGGGGGTAAAAAATCTATTTTCATAGGTTGGGGGGTGATGTGTTCCACCCCTTATAGGTTGGGGGTGAAGTAGACTTTTTCCTTTTGGTTATGTCATTTTTTTTTATATTGGTGCCTCGTGTGTTGGTTAATTATTAGAGCTGACCCGTTCGGGTCATGCTGCTAATGGTTTTATCTAATAAGAACAACCGTTGGCATCAATAATACTAAGAGACGACGTCAAACAAGGCATCCCAAATGTTAGTACTTCGCAAGTCGTAGGTCACACATGCATGCATGTGTGAGCTACCATTTTGTCGATTAGCCGATCGCATCACAATATGATCTATTATCTCAAGAATACTGAATACATAAAGACAAGGACCTGGAGGAACACGTCATGCATGGCATATATAAGCTAATGTCACATGATAGTAATTAGTAACCCATAAATCTCTCTAAGATAAAAAAATAATATAGAGAAAGAAAACTTGGTCTACCATGTCTTACATTATCTCTTTACAATCTCTCTGACAAGTTGCAAGAACGACATTGTTTCTGTCACAAGCTTCCAGAAGCTAAGGTTCACTGGTACAGAAATTATCTTTATTGATGCTTAAAACGTATATCTATGCGGCACCCACCAGCATTCATGTGCTACCACAAATCACCAACTGCCAGCACCAATCAACTTTAACTATTTTTAAAATGGAAATACAAAAATAAAATAAAATAAAATAATATTTTTTATATATTTTAGTAGCCATCTACACCTCATTGCTCATCTTTTAACACAAAAAATCAAACATTTTTTTTAACACATGCAGTGTAAAAGTTCAAACCCGTAACCTCCAATTTTGCACATTGTTTCCCCTATCATGAATGTGTTTAGTTCCCAAACTTTCTCTCTCCAAACTTCACTATTCACCTATCACATTAAATCATATAGAATCTCTCTCCTCGTGTATGGAGTACTAAACGTGGGTAAATAAAAGTTTTGATGTACACGACGAGACGAATCTTTTGAGCCTAGTTAGGTCATATGGTAGGACAATGTTTACCACAAACAAACAAAAAGTGCTACAGTGCGCTACAGTGTCCGATGTGACTTTTTCACCCTCATTTTCATCCTCTTTTCAGGAACTAAATACCCCCCATATCACCTACACATTACACTTGTCTTTGTCAGAGATGATGTTGTTTTGACATCTCTTTTATGAAACTTATATTGCATTTTTGATACTCTAAATAACCTAAATAAAAAGTCATGAACTACAAAGTTTTAGTTCGCATCAAGTACTATAACTTTGGTATATATATAGTGTTTATCTTCATCCGGGGTTGTTTAAAAAAATAAAGAATTCAATATTTTGTTTTTAAAATTAGATTTCGGATATGGTAAGGAATATTTGGCCTGGTGAATAATCTTGAACAAAAAAAGTTGTCAGTTGCAAAATTTTAGATCTAGTTGAGCTCTGTAACGTTGGTATAAAGTTTGTTTTCATCCAACCTCATATGAAAAGTTTATGATTTTTCTGGTAAGAAAATGTTTCTTTGATTTCTACTGGCGGGTCACATAAGCAACATATTGCTTCTCTCAAGTTCCACAAATGTAAAGATGACCAAGTCATTTTGGACCCAATTAAAAGACGACTTAATCATTTCGAGAAATTATATTGTTGAACGTTTTACCACAAATATATGATAGATGTTTTATCTTCCATTCAACTCAAGCAAATGCGTTACAAGTTATGTGGATAGAATCCTTGGAGTCAATATTGTAGGTTTAAATTGTGCATACTAGTAGGTCTAAGAGATGACTTTAATAGTCTGTTTGAACTTATATCCTAGAGGTACAATGCAAAATTATATTACAATAATACAACGTGCAAATGATAAATGTGCTTATGAATTATTCAAAAAAAATAAATGTGTTTGTGTGAATGTGCTATATTGTATACAAAAGGTCTCCATTGTTTCTCTCTTATTCCAAAAATCTAAATATGACCAAGCATTTTGGAGCAAATTAAAAAAATGACTCAATCATTTCGAGAAGTTATATTGCTGAATGTTTTACCACAAATGCATGATAGAGGTTTTATCTTCCATCCAACTCAAGCAAATGCGTTACCAAGGTATGCAAAATGAGTATGCACTCCAAAGCGTGCTTATTGGACACGGCGTATGGCAAATTAGGATGACGAAAGGAATGAATGAAAGGAAATAAGAGCAAGCTAGGTGCTCGGGGCGACGATCTTCTCTATGGCCTGCAGCGCTTCGATAGCGTTACGGAGGTAGTAGGCAAGCTCAGTGGAGATGGCGCTAAGCGGGTTGGCCATGATCTCCTGCTTGACATCCTCATCAGCAGACGGCACCGGCGCAGCAGGATCCTTCTCGAAATTCCTGGCCTGCTCCCGGTACGTGTCCATGCGCGGCGTGGCGAAGAGCCGTACGCCGCCATCGCCGTCGTCGTCGTCGTCTCCCCTGGCGGCGTAGCGCTGCCTGCCATGGGAGGTCTCGGCGGCGAGGGCGTAGGGGCGGCCCTGCGCCTCGTAGAGCTCCTGCGTGTCCATGAGCGTCATCAGCTGCAGCAGCTCGGACCGGAGCGAGTCCACCAGCCTCCCGCCGTCGTCCAGCACGACGGCGTCCTCCTCCAGCGCGTCCTCCGCGTCCAGCAGCGCGCACCGCGCCCCGTCCAGGTCCTCGCCGTCGGCGAGCACCCTCGCCTGCCTGATCGCGTCGGCGTGCCGCCGCCGCGCGATCTCCGCCTGCACCTGCCGCGCCTTCTTGCCCTTGCTGCTCGCACTCACATCACCATGGCTCGGGACCTTATCCAAATTCTCTATGGCCTGCAGCGACACAATAGCGTTGCGGAGGTAGTAGGTGAACTCAGGGGAGATTGCGCTGAGCGGGTTGGGAATCATCATCTCCTGCTTGGCATCATCATCCTCATCGCCGGCAGACGGCACCGGCGGCGCGACGATGGGGTCATTGTCGAAATTCCTGGCTTGCTCGAGGTAGGTGTTCATGCGCGGCGTTGCGAAGAGCCGGACGTCGCCGTCGCCGTCGCCGTCGTCGCCCCTGGCGGCGTAGCGGCGGCGGCCGTACGTGGCAGGTTTCGGTGGCAAGGGCAATGGGGCCGCCACCTGCGGAGCTCCTGGCGATGTCGCTCATCAGCTGGTGGTCGGTGCCCTTGCCGAACCCGAACGTGTAGACGGCAACCTCGCCGGGGTCGACCTGCCTGGCGTCGCCGGAGGTCTGGTGCCCGTCGGACATGAGGAAGATGTTGGCGGTGCGGGCCTTGGTGTGGACGCGGCCGGCGATCACGGCGAGCCCGGCGTCGAGGCCGGCCTTGATGTCGGTGCCGCCGCCGGCGCGCAGGCCGTTGACGAGGGTCTTGAGGTCGTTCTGGGCGGCGGGGGTCATGGAGCGCAGCGGGTTGAGCCTGGCGGCGCCGTCGGAGAAGGTGACGATGGAGAGGCGGTCCACGGGGGTGAGCTTCATGAGCACGAACGTCATGGCCTTCTTCATGCTGTCGATCCTGTCGCCGTCCATGCTGCCGCTGACGTCGAGCACGGCGACGAGGTCAAGCCCCTCCCTGACGGCGGTGGAGGATGTGGCGTTGATCTCCACCTCCGCCGTCACTGTGTCCACCGCCAGGGATGCATCCTCCTTGAAGTACTTCACCGGCTTGATCGTCACAAGACCCTTGGTGCTTCCTGCACCCACCATATATACCGATGAATAAAAATCATTCGATCAATCATCATCGTATCTATACACCATTCATTGATTGGTGGTGATCGATGGACTGTACCTGCATTGGTAGTAGGAGGCTTCTCATCGTCCTTGAATGCCATATATCACGACTAGAGAGAGAGAGAGAGAGAGAGAGAGAGAGCAAACGAAAGCAGATCGAGCACACTTTCTGTCTTAGGAGTCTTTGGATGTACCCCCCACCCCATATACACACACACATCCAGACTCCATAGTGCTAAATGGCACTATAGATTGATAACTTGTTGAATACGGAGTATTACTCTCTCTCTCTCTCTCTCTCATGTGTGACGACATTTGATTACATCACACCAAAAACAGTTGTTTTTCAGACCTTTTAAAGAAAGTACTTAGAACAGAAGACTTGGCGACCAGTTAAGTCCATTAATAAAAGAAGGCTTTTTTTTGAGATTACACAGTACAACGCAGACGCTCACACACGCACGCACACTCACCCCTATGAATACATGTACGCAAACCCTACCCCTATGAGCACCTCCGAAGGACTGAGCAGAGCACCGGCAGATCTGGAGATTTTCGAAGTCACCATTGGCACCTCGTTGTCGACGGGAACGCCGCTTACCACTTAACGCATAGTGCCGGTAAATCCTGGTAAAATCCCAGGAAAAGGTGCGAGCACCAGGATTTGAACCCTGGTGGGTAGCGTCCCACTGGACCGTCCTACCATTGGACTACAAGTCCAATCGCCATTAATAAAAGAAGGCTTAACAAACAGTAGCATGTCATATGCCCTAAAAAAAACAGTAGCATGTCATATGCTTGCATTACAGAGGAAAACAAAGAATGTAGTTTTAGTGACCAAAATTTAGTCTTCCTAAAGAATATAAACAAAGAATGTTTTAATGACCTAAACTTAGTCTTCCTAAAGAATATGACGGATGTGTCTAGAACTTCTTTGCTTATTCATTAGACCTTTTGTTAAGCAAATGACAAGCTACTGTTTGTTAAGCTTCTTATTCATGGACTTAGCCGAGTCTTATCTTCCAGGTCCTTAGGGTCTGGAAAAAACAATTGCTATTGATATGCTGTGATCAACAAGTAGCGTCACAAAAGAGAGGGAGGGACAGAGAGTGGTGGAATGTGAAAATGGCCAACAAGTTAATTATGGCACTGGATCTATGTATATATATAGGGGAGGGGGATCATCCACAGAATCAAACAGAAAGTGAACTAGTTAGTAACAGTAACATTCTACATGAAATCCATGTACTTAACTTAATAGTAATGGGCTACTTTTGTTTTCTGTAATATTTTTTATCTTTAATCTTTTGAAACAAACAAGCAGGAGAGCTACCTATTAAATGTATTGATAAAGAAGATATTAAATTGTACTCCCTCCGTTTTAAATTATAATTCATTTGACTTTTTTTACTCTAAGTTTAACCACTCATCTTATTCAAAATTTTGTGTAAATTATCATATTTTCTGTGGTAACTTTCTTTATTAATAAAAAATCTTCAAACATGCCTTCAATTTTCTATATTTACACAAATTTTGTACCACCATATCTACCAATATACCATGCATGTATACATGTCTGCAGGAGTGCAGGAAGCCATGAGAATACCGACTTCTTTGTTAAACACACTAAAGATTCAATCAAACACCTACCTTGTCTAACTTGTCTAACATAGTGAAATAGGTATTGCATTAATTTCAAATGGATGGAATACCCTATAAAATGGGTTCCGGATGCTACCTTCTGGTACCAATAATTATACATACCCAAAGACTATGGGAGGATTAGTCTTTCTTCGCTTCTTAGAACCACCAACTTATGCATGGAGTACGTACATGCATGTGGGTATGTATATTCAATAGAGCTAGTAGCTGGTAACATCTGGCTTGAGATATGATGAATACGATCTCATGTGTGACGATACTTGATTACATCACACCAAGAACAAATTGCTTTTATAGACTTTTGAAGGAAGTGCCTAAAAGAGAAGACTCGGTTAATTAAGTCCATTAATAGATGAGGCTTAACAAACAGTAGCATGCCATATGCTTTCATTAAAGAGGAAAAAATGAACGTTTTGATGACCTAAACTTAGTCTTCCTTAAGAATATGACGGATGTGCCTGGAACTTCTTTGCTTATCCATTGGACCTTTGGTCTTGTTGCAGCTCATTTGTATTGCTTCCAATTGGTAATTTGGGGCTTCATTGTATAGTATGTTTCTTCCCATTTTTTGTTGCTGGTATTACTGTATTAGACTTGTACCACCAGTCTGGGTATTACATTTTGACATCTTCTTTATCAATACATTTAATAGGTAGCTCTCCTGCTTGTTTGTTTCAAAAGATAACAAAAATATTACAGAAAACAAACACCATTACTATTAAGTTGGGTTCATGGATTTAATGCGGAATGTTACTTTACCAATAGTTGGATGGTCATTCATGTTAATCATCATGACACAAGCTAAAAAGTATATATCCTAAAAAGTCTATAAAAATTAGAAGTATCAGACTATCAATCTAGTAATGATTGATGATAATATACATTGGACCGATCTATTATGTTTTCTAAAACCATTGTTACCCGTGATTGTAAACTAATCTAAAGTAACACATGCACTAAATATGTAACTATCTGTCATTACAAAAAAACCTAATAAATAACTCTTAACCTTTCTATAAATTCCCAACCAATGCTATTTAAAAGTTAATCTAAAGTAACCCACTAAATTTGCAACTAATTACCCACATTTGCTGTTATAAGAAATTACCTATGTGTATCACCATATATCCCATGTATAAATGTATGAAAGAAGCGATGAGAATACTGATTTATTTGTTAATCATACTAAAGATTCAATCAAACACATACTTTAGTCTAACACAATGAAATAGGTATTGCAATTTCAAAGAGCTCTTTTACGGTGTGTCATACTAGACCTGCTAGTATGTAATATAAACTACATATTAGCAGGGGTATTATGGTAACATAAAAAAATTCCACACGGACAAAGTGACGAACGCCTGTGACTGAAATGAAATGAAAGGATACAAATGAAAATAAAGTAGGAGAGACAGAAAAAATAAAATGAAAAATTAAAGATATGCCATAGTTACATATCTGCCATTCCACACTTAAAGATATGTCAAAATTACAAATCTACCATTTTAATTTTTTTTCCTCTAGTACCCTTATACTACCTATACTACTTAGTTCATACTACCTATACTACTAAACACGATTACAGTAGTATACAATTAATCTGAACCGTCCGATCTTTACATATTACTCCTTCGATCTTTACCTACTAGTCCTTTTTAAGGCTAGTATGGCATAATGTAAAAGAACTCATTTCAAATGAAGGGAGCTAGTATCATATAAAATGGGCTCCGGATGCTACTTTTATAGTATTTATAATTACACATACCTAAAGACTACGGGAGGAAGTTCATAATACGGAAGATTATCTCCTAATGAATTAGTAGAGCAGTCGCTCGATGACGAGATGCCACTATCTAATTGACGTTTAGATACAACATTCCAAAGTCAACAACTCAACATCACTAGCAAGCAACAATTAATGTAATAGACCGGACTCCAGCTCGCTCGCCGTCCATTAAAATTAATTATTTTCTCACACCTCATTTCTCGTCGGTGGCCTCCGGAAGAACTAGCTATCACTTCTATATATACCATACCACGTCCTCAATCACAGAGCACTGCAATTTCATTGCGATCACAAAAGAAATACTCTACTTCACCCACTACACTTGCATTGCTACCGACCAGATCCACGACCGGCTCAGCTCGGAAGATGGCGCTGGGGAGTTTGAGCTCCTGGACCTCGCGAATCTGGAGCAATACCACTCTGGTAACTAACTAATAAGAACACCCGTTGTTGATCGATCAGGGCTAGTTTTTCTATTAATTAATTAATTACTCACTCGATCTGTCACAAATAATTACAGTTTATTTAATTTTTTAAATACATATTTTTTACTATGTATATGTATAATTTAGAAGGGAGGGAGAAGCTAACAAGCAGATCTCGATGGAGTAACCACATATAATAATAAATACTTGTAATATAATTTAGGTGGAGGTAACACCGAAGACAGGATTCGGAGCGGTGCCATGTGGCAAGCCGCGCGAAAATTTCCCGGTCCTACTGCGGGTCACGGCCTCGGAGGAGAAGAGCTCCACGCCGCGCCACGTCGGCGTGGACATTGTAGCGGTGCTCGACATCAGCGGCAGCATGTTCGGGGACAACAAGCTCGAGTGCATGAAGGACGCCATGAAGACAGTGATCGACAAGCTGGGCCCCAAGGACCGGCTCTCCATCGTGTCCTTCGAGAGCACCGTTGACCGCCTAACGGAGCTCACTTACATGTCCGACCAAGGCCGGGTCGCTGCTCGGAACAAGGTCGACGGGCTGTTCACCAAAGGTGGGACCAATATGGGCCCCGCTCTACACGAGGGAGCTCAGGTACGTCGATCGTCGTCATCTCTCTCCTTGGAGACATATGTATCGTATCTTGGGTGAACATATACAGAGATAAAAAATTATATGCTACATCTGTTCTAAAACATAGATTGTTTTGGCTTTTGTAGATACGTAGGTTTTGTATGTATTTAGATAAAGATTATGTCTAGATTCATAGCATAAGTTACGTATCTAGAAAACTCAAAACAGCCTACATTTTGAAACGGAGTGAGTATATTTTATTTCATTAGCACAAATATTGTAGCTTTAACCACAATTACATTGCTTGTTATATTGGAAAATAGCAATGTTGAAGACCTGCAACAGGACAAAATTTCAGACGAAATTTGAAGAAATATTTTCTGGAATTTGAAAATCAGTAAACATTCAATCCGAACAAATACCAGAACTATTACCAATGTATGTCAATTTACCGGTGGTAACCCGTACTTTATGGCCTAAATTGGCCAGTTTTCAGATTAAATTCAGAAGATTGGTTGGGGCAATAGTTAGAACTAAAATTTTATTAAGTGATTCTGCTCAGTATAGCTACCAGCGTGGAATAGACTGGTGCATGCAAGATGCCGATGCCATTATTCATGTATTCATGAACGGAAAGAAATTCTGGTTACGATCCCGCCAGATCGACGAACGCCGCCATCATCAATAGTTTCTCTGTAATAATACATAGTTCTTACATATATATTTTTAATTTGTTTGAACAACGCTTACTAGATTCTACGGGCCCGTCGAGACGATGAGAAGAGCAGCCGTGTAGGCTGCATCCTGTTCCTGTCGGATGGCTTGGACGGCCAGATCTACAGCGCTCCTATCAGCAACGACTTCCCAGCACACACGTTCGGCTTGGGCGCCGACCACGACCCCAAGGCCCTGAAGCACATCGCCGACAAGACCAACGGCACCTACTCCTTCGCCAACAAGGATGTGGCCAAGATCAAGGACGCCTTCAACCTCTTCATCGCCGGCCTCACCTCCGTCACGGCCACAGCCGTGGAGATCACCCTCAGGGCTCACAAGGGCGCGGTCATCTTCCGCATCCATTCCGGAGGCTACTCCAATGAAATCAGCCCCGACGAATGCTCTGGCAAGATCTGCATCGACAACATGTATGCCGGCGAGAAGAAGAACTTCATCGTCTACCTGAAACTGGAGAAGGCGGAAGAGGGCAAGCAGAAGCTCCTGACCGTCGGCGGCCGGTACCGGAGCCTTGGTGCGAGCAAGAATCTTGCTACCACTGATGTTTCGGTGATGCGGCCAAAGTGCAAGGACGAGAACCAAGCTGATGTCGTCAAACCTTCCCCTGATTATGCCAAGGAGGCCGCACGAAACAAGCTGTTCACGGACATCTCTGACAAAGTGTCGATCACGGAAACGGCAGAAGTCAAGGCTGTCAGGTCCAAGCTCGAAGAAGTATGGAAGGCTTTCGAAAACTCCAAAGAGGCCAAAGACGCCCCTGAAACCACGGGGAACTTGAAGAAGCATTACGAAAAGATGAAGAGCGCCGGCATCGACGACGCCGAGTACCAGAAATCAGGGCTGCCATACTTGTTGTCTTGGCTAACGAGCCACAAGTGGCAGCGTGCAACCACCAAGAACGAGCCGGAACCTTCCAATTCCGGTGATTTCTTAACCCCAAAGCAAGAACGCGTCATCCAGGAATCCCAGGAACCCAAGGACGGCACCACCGCTGCTGAAGCTACCAACAACAATAACACAACCACCACATGGGAGAAAATCAGAGATCAGGCGAGGAGCCAGCTCGGCTCTTTCTTGCTCTTGGGTGTTGCAGTTATCCTGATGATGCTCTACTCTGAACTTAAAGGAGGCTCCATGGCAAGGAACAACACAGCACCACTGCAGTACCCCATGCTCTCCAAGAGCAACTATGCTGCTTGGGCCATCAAGATGGAGGCATACATGCGTGCTCAAGGTGTCTGGGATGCGATCGAGGCCAAAGATCCCAAACAGCAGGTTCCAACAAGGAAGAATCATATGGCCTTGGCCGCCATTTACCAAGCTATCCCAGAGGGCACGCTGTTCCTATTGTCTGGGAAGAAGACAGCCAAGTCGGCATGGGAGGCGCTCAAGACCATGAACATTGGAGCCAAGCGCTTAAGGGATGCCAAGCTGCAAACCTTCAGGTTACAATTTGAGGGGTTGCGCATGAAGGAGAGCGAATCAGTTGATGAATTTGCCGTCCGGTTGACAACAGTTGTGAACAAGATCCAGTCACTCGGTGAGAACATCGATGAATCTTATGCCGTGAAGAAATTCCTCCGTGCTGTCCCCGGTAAGTTTCTCCAGATTGCTTCAGCCATCGAACAGTTTGGCGACCTCGAAACCATGACGCTCGAAGAGGTTATTGCACGCCTGAAGGTGCATGAGGAGCGCCTAGAAATGAAAGTTGATGAAGTATAAACACCAAAATACACCTTCTCTTGAAGACCAAATTATTGTGTGTTCTCCTGAATTCGTCTCCGGCAAAGAATGGATCGGAGGACATGACAATGGGAGTCCAATAATGAACCTATCGTTGGTTCTTGACCGCCTTTCAGCTTTGCTATTTCAATTGTTACTCTATTTTCTTATCATCGGAGTGCTCATAACTATTTTTGTTATCATCTACAGATAATGTATTTCTAATCATTTCAATTGTCTTCATCAGATTATTTTTCATGAGCTCAACCTATTATTACAAATATGGAAAGAGAGAAACTCAACACTAATCATACTCTCACTACTCACTAGTAGAGAAAGCTATATTAGTCCCGGTTCCAAAGCACCTTTAGTCTCGATTACCCCTTTAGTCCTGGTTTTAAAACTAGAACTAAAAGAACCATTTAGTCTAGGTTGGTAACACCGGTTGGTCCCGATGTTACCAATTGGAATTAAAGGGCCTCCGGGACTCGGGAAATACCAATCCGGACTAAAACTACCATTAGTCCTAGGTCCAAATATATCCAGAATAAAGATAGAGGATGAAAAGTTATTTCTCTACTAGTGTATAGATACATCGTGCTAACCCATTGGACTTGCCAACTGATATATATAGGCTCAACCGTACCATTTTCCGAACTTTTGGTAGAAGTCAGCTCAAAGAGATTGATGATGTGCATTATTCAAAGCCTATGATTGGTTCTTAGTGAATTAAGAAATTACTAGGTCTTGGTCACTGAGAAAAGGTTTTGTTCTCCAGGACAGGCCACATCGTTTGTTGACATGATATATTCATATTCTATATGCTTATCACATACATCGTTAAATTATTTGGAATCATGTGGTCGACGGAATCATATCTAGTCTTGCATGGCCTACTCTTCCCAAGTCCTATTTTTAATGCAGTCTTGATCAACTAGTTCATATTGTGATGCGATCGTCGATCTAATCAGGGATTAAAAGTCAGCTCACATGCATGCTTGTGACGTATGAACATGCAAAAATGTGCTTTAGGTGCTACATTTGAAGCAAGTCATCATCTCTTATGTTCTAATATTAAAGGCCTATCATTGTCTTGTAGTCATTAAGCAAAGAAAAGACTATATCTTGGTCATTGCAATCAGTGTGGGGCAGCTTGTGTATAAATGAATTTGAGTAACGAAAATGGCGAAAACACAACCCAAATCCTCTGTTTGCGGGATTAAAGGACCGAAGAAAAGGCCCAGATAGCTGCCAGTAGGCTAGGCCGAAAAGGCCCAAAACTTTTTAAAGCCCATGTGTGTCCTTCCACCCTGGTCTTCTAGTTAGAAGAATTTGAGTGTTTTTTAGGCCAAGAAGAATTTGATTCTTTAGCTATTCGGTCTGATCGGAAACATCTAGTGGCAGCTGCGTGTTTGTCTATTTTGCATTCGCTGTTTTTGCTTGGGCTGCTTGCAGCCGAGCAGCAGCAGCCAAAGCTGCAGCGAGCCTGTTATTGTTTGACGATTTTTCCCTTCCCCTTCATTGATCTTCATTCTCAGCTAATTTGAACATCTTTTACCTTGTGTTCTATGTGTGAAAAAAATAATGTTTTATAAGTGGTATAAAAAAATGTTGCGCCAATGTTAGGGGATGGGTGGCCGAATTGACAATGAGGGTGTGAGCAAATGGGCAATCTCAAATTTCTGTGTCTTGTCCGAAAGGCCAATACATAGCCTGCTAGAAGTTCTGTGTAATGCAGTTGTGGACCAAGGTAAAATTTTGCATTTAAATTTTCAAGAAATTTTTATAGAGTGTTGGCTGAACCGCGAGCCTTTCAAAATCAGATGGCCAGCAACGTAGCTTTAACACGTTCGCACCAGGCGCTGTTAGAGTATATAATATATAATAATTAAGACGCTGTTAAGAGTACAATTTAGTATTTTGTCGGTCATGATTAGTAAACTCGTGATGCCTACGTATACAAGATTACGTCTTACCTCTCGTTTTACATGATATCACGCTTGGCTCTCCCCTCCCTCCAAAGATCCAACCCACAACCAGAGAGTCGTCCCACTCCTAAGCTCTCTCGGTCACAACAATTCTCTAATGCCAAAGCAGTAACCAATTTTCTGTTGTTCTACATACGCCAAAGCAGCACATAACAAAGCAAACCACAACGTAGAAACAGAGAGAGCACATACTAGCAATGTTCCATCACATTTAATTTTAGTTCTAAACGACCCAAATAATACACACATAGCCTCCGCTTAAATATTGCAGAGCACTGAATTACCGAGTCACCACAGAGAGCAACAGAGGATACACAAATGAGAGCAAGTAGCGGCGGAGCACAGGACGCTCACGCGCACAGACCAGACCAGGCAGCACTTCCATCACACGGACCTTATTATGGCAGGGCTATAGGTGACCAGAAAGCCAAGACGGCGCTGAATGGGATGACGGCCAGCGGAACCGTCTCACTGGAGGACGAGGCAGCCTTCTGAGACAGGCAGGGGGGCGACGTGGACAGGTGCATAGGTTGCTTCCTCGCCCTCGCTGACTTCCTCCTCATCGGCCTGAACCAGACCAGCAGCAGTGAAGATGTAGGCCTTCACTTCCTCGAAGCGTTCTTCAGACAGCGAAACCTCAGCGAGGAGCTTCCACGCAGATGTTTCGGATGCCTCCTCGTAGTCGCTCCTCCGCTTAAGCACAATGTGGCCACTGATCTCCCACACGGCTGGGTTCACCTGAGTGTCCAGCAGCTCCTGGCTCACTTCGCCCAGAGCCTGCTTCTCAGCATAGCACTGCATTATTTAAACAGATACAGAGTTTTTGTTAAGACATTGTAAACAGATTTCCAGCGACGGAGACTTGCAGATAATGATGCATGTCATATCTTCTATTATCTAATATTCTAATATAAATACAAACCATCCAAAGTTAATAGGATTTGCTTACTATTCTACAAATTACCTAGCAGTGTTGACTAACATGAATCAGTGTTGAGAAAGTACAAACTATGGAGTGACATTTACCTGGGGGAAGAGGAAGATCCTCTTGCCACAGTCCGAAATGAGCACATTGTAAGGCACATTGTTGTCCTGCAGCCAAATGCAAGCACTGGAAACCACATCTGCCAGGTCACTCAGTGTGTTCCCTCCCTCAAATACGAGGCCTCTCACAGGATAATTTATCAGCTTGGACACAGTCACCCCACTCTTCATCGTGTCCTCAGAAAGAGGGATCTTGTGGGTAGCTGCCTTCTCGACAGGGAAAGGCACTGACAAGTAGTATGCCTGTGAAGAAAAGGTTCAGTACTAAACATTCAGATCAAAATGCATATGGCAGTTTTATTGCTCTCCAAATGCACAAACTTCACTATCTCTATGACAGTTACAACAGACATCTCGAAGTTGTAGGCATTTGATGATTTTATCAAAAGAGTAGAAGTGGACATGACACTAAGAAAATACTGCTATCTGTACAGTACTGGATGCTCCTATTTGGTCACCATTTTGTGGTGAAGTAAATTTAGGTACGGTGAAAAGTTCAATACCTGAAAGTGGAGGTGATTGATGGTAGCAAAGGCACCCAAACTATTGTAACCAAGCCTGAAGTACGGGCTGGCTGCCTCAGATGCCATCTGCAGCGCAAGCAAGAAGCTCTCTGGATCAATCCTCTGAGGCAGGCCGTCCAGAACACGGGGAATGAGAAGCACGTGTCCATATTCAATTGGGCTCACCTGTAAAACCATTGCAAACAGCCATTAGCATCAAGAATAGACAAGATGGAATGGAAGTAAGATTAGCAGTGTGACTGAGATGTATACATTGATAGCAACAACATTCGGTGCACGATCAGTAGCAGTGATTGGAGCACTATCCAGGAAGTAGCTGTCATCTCCAGCACCATTCTCAAATTGGAAGAGCACCTCTTCCTGGCCAACTTTGGTGAAGTTGAACTTGGCAGGGTCAAATGGCTGAAGCACACGGTCCACACGGAACTCGGTAGGGCGCTTCTTAAGGTGGCGCCCTTCATTGAGTTGTGCAACAAACCCAAGGTGACCAGGGATGACCTTGGTCTCACAGGCAGTGACATCGTAGCGGAATAAGCCTCTGGCCATCCTGTCCTCCCACTGTTAGGATACAAAGCAAAATACTGAGCTCAGAATCTAAATCTTGGAAAAGGAATTTGAGAAAGTAGACTTCACTATCCATCTAGTTCAGTGAAATTTCACACTACAGCATCTCCTACTACTTGTTTAGGATATCTTACAGCACAAAGAGTAAAGCTGCCTATATGTTATTCAAGACTAGAGGTAGACATTTAGATCCACATGTGCCATATTCGATAAGTTTCTATTCCCATTGTAGGTGTATTATTATATATTATGTCTTTCCAATTTTAAAGTTGCATGGACATATCCAAATCGATTCATCAATTCACATTGTACTTACACAAATGAACCATTCAACAATATCTGACACCATTGTTGCAGTAACTCACAATCATCCTATAAGTCAGAATCGCAACGCATGTGCTACTGCTCAGGTGCACTTTACATGTACCCATGACTAAGCTAGAGAGACGATTATTAGCAAATATATTTCCTGAACTTTTTAAGAGATTTTCAAATATCTTACTACACGTGGGATAAAATGATTCCAAAAACTAACACAGTTAAAGTTCAGTAACGTTGTGCGACCAAAACCACAAAAGCCTTTATTTACCTGAGTAAGGAGGATATTGACAAGGGACTTGGATGAATCGTCCTCCTGTGAAGCCTTTGCGGGATTTGCCTTGAAAGCATAGAGGGGAAGCTTGGAAACTGCTCAAAGAAAGGTTTATAGTGAATTATTAAAAAAACATTTTTCCAGAGAGCTATAATAAAAAAATGAAGCACATAAACAAAAGGTACAATCAGCACATATACAAAATTCACATAAATACAAAAGGCTCTCGGATTCGCTTGCGGTTTGATGACATGGGGTTGGTGCGGTGCCTGAGAATTTTATTTTTAGAGAAAGGGAAATATCTAGTTTATATCCTTTTTAGCCCAACGAACCCGGAAAACTGCCAGTTGTTTGGTTTATTTTTAACCGGATGTTGAGTTAAAAATAGCACAGATAAAAAAAAGAAAGGACACCCTGTTGTAATGGTTTAGATGCAAAGGCTCCCAGCTTTGTGGAGCTAGCACAGGGAGACTTTTACTGTACAAAGTTCCAGACATTTCTGAGGGAATCCGTAGTAAAATTTTAAATGATGATGGTGGGATCCAAAGAGAAGGTATTATTAATAATCGCGGGCTAGTCATCTGGATTTTGCGACGAAAACGACGTGGGATTGATTGACCGTAAACAAATCGAAAAGGAAACGAATTGCACAGGGGTGGGGGAGGCGGGGTAGGTGGCTCACCAGGCAGGCAGCAGTGGCCGAGGCAGTTCCTCCCGCAGCCGGCGCGCGGCTTGTCGGCGGCGTCCTCCTGGTAGTTGGAGACGACGGTGGGCACCCTCCTGATGGTGAGCTTCATCTCCATGGGGGCGGCGGTGCTCTCGGGGCGGGGTTAAAATCTCTCTGTTTCTTTCTCTCGGGTGCTTGTTCGTCGGGGGTCGGGGGGTCAGCAGTTGTCAGCAGGGGTGGGGATTATTGGAAAGGAGGAGAAGCAGGCGAGGAGGAAGAGGAGGGGAGCGTCTCAGATGGCGCGACGACCGCCGCCGGCGAGGAAGAGGAGGTCGGACGGGCTCCCTCCGGCCGAGGGCAGCGCCCCGCGGCCGCCGTGCGGGGCGGGGCTGGTGGCGACGGCGGAGGCGATGGTGCCCGTGGGCTCCACCTGCGCAGCTGCGGGGCCGCGCCGGGGGGCTGCAACGCTAGCCGTGATGCCTACAACTCGGCCACCGCGGGGAAGGGGGAAGGCGGCTTGCCGGGGGATCGGTCGGGCCCGGACGGAGGTCGCCGAGGCTCCTGTAGGGGGACTCTCCGGCGATGGTGCTTGTCTTCTCCGGCGAGCGGCGGGGCGTTGGGGGTTGCGGGTGGGTTGGGCTTGGGAGGCGATGGGTGGAGGCCCGGGTGGCATTAAATAGGAGGGCGGGGAAGGATTTTGTGTGGTGGATCTGGACTGGACGGACACGCTCGCGCCGGATCCGACTCGGGGCGGCCGTTTTCTTTTTTTCCTTTTGGTATTTTCGATTTTTCTTTTGTGTGTGTGGTGGTGTCACGTTTCGGATGTGCAGGAGCATGTGCTTTTCGGGCTCGATATATGCAGCGGTAGTTGAAAGGGAACTGAACTTTACAAGGACCTGGGCCGGAGTGGGAAGAGAAGACGGATTTTGATTGAGCAAGAAGCGCATGTGTTGCAGGCCGGATATGTTAGCGTTTTTTTTTTTACTTCTACCCGTAATCTCTAACTCTGGTTCAAATGCTCTGTTAGATGTATTTTTAGTAACAAAACTGATGAAGAAACGTTTGTTTTTTTTTTCATTTCTTTCCCTGTAGCATTACCTCTTCACCTTGGTAATACAAAGTTATAATAGCATGAGTAAGTAGAAGAAATACAACATAAAAAACAAGAATAAATAAGATCTAGATATAACTCCATGAATCAAGGCTACGTCCCTCGCGCTAACCGCGCCTACGTCCCTCGCGTCGCCTCTCGGGCGACTCGAGGGCACCGCGCCGGGAAACCCTCCCTCCGGGTTTTATTGGCCGTCGCCTGTCAGCCTTCCACGGCGGCGGCCCCGCCTCTCCCTCCCTTCGCTTCTCTCTCCTTTTCCTTGGTTCTTCCGTTCTCTGCTCCACATCTAGATCCAGATCCGGCTGCTCCGCGGCGTCTCCGGCCTTCTCTCACCGACGGTCTCTCTTCCGGCCGTCACGGCCGCTACTCGGTGGGCCTGATGGCTCTCGTCGACATGGTGGGCCTTCTCCCCGGCCGGCGGTAGCCGCCGTCGGTCGTCCGGTCCGCGCGGCGGCTGGCTCGCCCATCGCTGGTTCGTCGCCGGATCTGGGGATTGGCTAGGGGCTTGGGCGGCCGATGTACTGCCTGCTCCTCGCTGCCCTGGTCTGCTGGCCAAGGCGTGCGCATCCAGGGCGGGCGCATGCGGCAGTGGCGGCAGCGTCGGGCGAAGGCAGCAGGTGGCACTGGCGGAGCGGCGATCTGATCCAAAGCGTTCATCGCTTCGCATCGCTCCCCACGGGGGCAATCTAGGTGGATTTCACTAGCTGTCGTGCAGCTGCCTTCCCACGGGTTGGTGCCGTCCCTTCGTCGACGGTGACCGGAGTGCGTCTTTTCTTGCGATGGCGGCGTCCTGTGGCTGTGCAAAGATACTGGTGTCCTTTAGGTGAGGGTGACTGTGGTGACGGTGGTGGCGGCGATCTGGGGAAATCCTTGTCTGACATGTTGTGCCAGACCGGTGGCTGTGAAGTTTGTGACACACACCTTGTTGAAGGCGCTGTTGAAGTCGTTGGTCAGACTGTCCCTTGTTGCGCCCGTGGTTGATCAATAACTGGGTGAAAACCTAGCCTGGTTTCTTCAGGCCGGCGGCGGCAGTGCAGGCACGTCGTCGAAGTTCTTGGTTACCAAGGCCGTGTGGACACTATGTTCGGTATTCAGCGCAGGGCGAAGGAGGCATTGGATGGCGTAACAGTTCGGAGGATGGTTAGCATTATATGCACCAAGTCTTCGTGCTGTTGCCTTCGAAGAAACATTAATGGTGGTTGGTGTCCAGCGTTTTCAGTTCTTTGTAAGGTCTGGTAAACGTGTTATAGCGATCTTGATGGTCGTGTAGGACTACTTGACCCCATGATGGGATGTAATTTTCTTATTTTGTTTGGCCGTAGCCGTTCTGGTCAAGGCCGGGTAATACATTATCCATTATCTAAAAAAGATATAACTCCATATGGAGTATCAACATATAGTTTACATTTTTAGGAAAAAGGTACTGATGACTTATATTTTTTTTCAATTTATAATGAATTAATTATATCTTAGCTTGAAGTATTTTTTTGATTTATAGGAAATAGAATATCACCTTTATTTGAAACCACTCAACGGATCAAAATTGCCCGGTTTACGATGTCTAGTAATAATCAAATGGCTTAAAACCGCGGCAAGGTTAATTTGGTTGACGCCTTTTAATTTGATTAGTGTCTACTGTACATTCGATGAGGTTCGATCGGTCCCAAAAGCACCCGTGAGCTCAAACAGAGATCGAAGGCTAGGAGGTGTATGTAGGAGTAGCAAAGAGCTAGTGAACCGACAGCGAGTGGCGCAGGTTAGATGGCACGACCAGAGCCACGTACGGGTCCAGAAGGAGCATAAGCACACAAGCAAGAGCTAGGGAGGAGAAAGTTCTGGGTGCGATGGAGACAACGTACTCCCTCCGGTTTGGTAAAAGAAGTCGTTTAACACAGCGACACGGTCACCAAAGCACAACTTTAACTTCTCTTTTCTATAAAAATATTTCTTAAAAAATTTTATATGTATACTTTTATGGAAGTATTTTTCAAGACCAATCTATTTATATAATTTTCACATTTCGAAACTCAACAATTTAAATGTTATTCATGATTTATATTCTCAATGTTTGACTCAAATCTTATATAAAACGACTTGTTTTACCAAACCGGCGATGATGTTTGGAGACGAGACGACGTGTTGTTGGTTGGATCGATCAATTCCCAACGGTTAAAATAAAATGTATATATCGTCGACTGGGATCGAAGGAATATAATCCAACACGCAAAGTCAGCTTCAGAAAGTTATGTACATACTGTCGTCCGTGCGTGGTATAGTCGTCTGGTAGACTAGTACACGTATGTACGTGGCACGCACAACTCTCGCGCGTTCCCGTACGTGTTTATTAATTTCACATTTTCACCTTATATATGATCGACTGATGCATGCGTTGTTGTTGCTGCTTGTTGGTCGATGATGGAGCAAGCAGTATTCATTGTGAACCACGTAAAAACGAAAGCTGGGCGCGGGGCAAACGTGGTGACATCCCCAGCCCCGTGCTTTCGAGTGGCTCACATGCATGCATGCATCCATCTGCTGGTACGTGGGGCCGTCTCGTCAGTTTTATTTGATCCACACGTACTGGATGGCAACACGTACGTACGTACGGGACCACGTCGCTGATCGATGATATATGCTAAACTGTGCTACACGGATCGGAATAGTATATGCCTGTAGTAGAGCTAGCAGATACTCCGTATATACGTATAATATAAGTAGTGTACTTCTGGCCTTCTGAGTTCGATCTGGCCGGCCAGCAGTGTACTTGCCACACGAAATCGATCTGATCTGTTGCTTTTAATTTCTCTCTGTCCTGGATCTGCTACTAATAATAGTATATCCGGGATTTTGTGTGTGTACATGCAACTTTTGCAAGATATGTGGCCGTGCATATCAGCAAATAGATGTGGCGCTTATATATCCACGGATCATATCACTGCAATATATAGGACTGATAAACAATAACTTGGCCTAGCTAGTTGTAATTAAGGCTGTGTTTGGATCCAAGGGCTAAAGTTTAGTTTCTTAAATAAACGACAATTCGAAGTATTAAATATAAAATAATTATAAAATTAATTACATAAGTCATGTCTATCTGGTTAGCCGGATTCAATCGAATCAATTTGACATTTTAGGATAAATTAATTGAACTATATATATATACAATATATGGCCTGGATGTGTGGCTTTTGCAGGGCAAAATAGCTAGTTTGGTCCCTAAACTTTGTCCTGAGGGTCAGATTCATCCCTCAACTTTCAGATTGGCCAATCCAGTCCCTCAACTTTTGTTTTTGAATTAAACTCATCCTTATACTGATGTGGTACTCTATGCTAACATCAAACTAATGCAAAAGGTCCTTGTGCCCTTGACTCCTCCCTCCCTCCTCAATTTGGCCGTTGAAGGGATTTATTTAGATCATCTGCTGAATGCTTGTTCTAATTTTCTTGGTGAAACTTTGCCTCTGTTCTGCTTCTTGTGCTCTCGTTGGTGTTCTACGATCCTTTATTAATAATTTGATTTATATGTTCATTCCTTTTGTGTGAGGGGAAGGCGCAAAGCCACAATCGATGTATTTGTTGAATCAATTCTTTCTTCCATGTCAAATGTGATAATCTCATCAAGAATACCAGATGGCCGATTCTTTTTAGCTGTACTGTCACTTGGTTTAGTGTGCTCTTTAATTGGACTTGTCTGATCTTGTATCATCCGAACCTTTCTCATACATCCCCCCTCTAACTTCTGCGCAGCATTAATGGCTGAGAAGAAAATGTACAAGGTCCTTGTTGAGCAAGCCAGCTAGGATGCTGCCGGTCCGATCCACCGCGTGAAGATGAGCAAAGCTTCATCCTGCTCCTCAACTTAGCACTCGGCGTCAAGATGGAAATTGAGAAGAGAAAGAATAAACCAAGGGCAAAAGGGACTTTCTGCATTAATCTTGTGCTAGCATGCAGCATTACATTGGTGCAAGGGCGAGTTTGACCCCAAAAATAAGAGTTGAGGGACTATATTGACCAATCTAAAAGTTGAGGGACGAACTTGACCCTCGAAGCAAAATTGAGGGACCATGATGTCTATTTTGCCCTTTTGCAGCATCACCAAGCAAGACTGCAAAGGTAACGGTCACCTAGCTACTGCAACAGCTACCCGGCCATCACCAGCTAACGGTGTCAGCGTGCGGTTGGCGCTACTCCAATGCATGTACGTACGCTTTACCATTAGTTGCCAGGTGTCATTGCTTTACCATTAACGAAGGGCGAGGAAGAAGGCGAAGAATGTATCTTGCACGAGGAGGCAATGCAATTCATTCCTTAAGCTTTGAGACGCCCATCGACCGAACTCCTTACATAGTACGTGTCCTAGTTAAAGACGAATTGATAACATGCATATGGGGCGCATGCGCATGGCTGCATGCCTGCACCTGCACAAGCCATGTACGTGGCTCGGAGTAGGAGATCGATCACGTACAGGAACATGTGGATGCTTAAATTAATTAGATCGTACCCCGATCCCCTAGCTAGCTGATCGATATGTTTGCAGCTACATCTCATGATGCATTCTTAATTATATAGGAGTATGTTTTATCGAGAGAGTCAGAGAGAGAGAGAGAGAGACTTAAGTTTGCGATCGAGCAACTTTTGTTAGGGTTCGATCGATCTGTTCAGCAAATCCTTCAGAACTTACGAGTCAAAGATGCCATGCTCATTTCTTTTCTCTATACACTGTAAAGTACATCTGACTAGCTAATAATAAGACATTTGTATTATATTTTTGAATCCACACATGCATAAGGCTCTCCATCTCAACGATTTACACATTTCAATCATGCGCCATTATTTTGCTGCCTAGACCAAGCGAGCGGCGTGGTTAAGGTTTGCAACCAAGAAGACCATATATATATGCAGGCTCGAGACGTGGACAGGCAAGCACCGAGCTGCGATGACCTAGCTAGCTTGGCCTGCTGCAGCTAGCGATCGAGCTGAGTGATCGATGACCATTGTTAATAAGTAGTAAAAAAAAAGTGTCCGTGACGAAGGGGGAAAGCGTTGGAAGGAGCTAGCGCCCACCGTCCATGCAGCAACAGTGGCAGCATGCTGCAAGGCATTGCATGGCCCTTTTTTCCTGTCCTGGTCTGGCATACAAGTGGCCTGCACTGCACATGTAGCGACTCGATCGGCTGGCATGGGCGTGACTCGGGGCGGCGTCTGTTCTGCCGTATATATATCTTTGGTTTCATCTGCTTCCATGCATCTCTCCCCGTCTCCAATTTCATTTCTTCACTAGCTAGCAGCTAGCCTTTTTGATATTTTTGTTTTTCTTCCATTCTTTTGGCGGCAGGGGAAACTCTTAGTTCATTGGTTGCAAGAAGAGGTTGATTTTTTTTTCTTCAATTTGTCAATGCACAGATGATCCTTCCTTCCATTTCCCTGACCCTGAGAAGAAAGAAGCTTCCTAGCGGGAGTGTGGTTGGTGGAAAGTCTTAACAATGGACGGCTGGGATCAAGGGAGATGGACGGTTCATGCTCATCCCATCCATGCTGGCCGAGTATATATGAGCTAGGGGGTACATTTTTAATTTACAAATAAATTCCATTCTTCTCGATGATCGGATTCAACTTCAAATGCACGCCTCACGTGCTAGGTTGACAGAGCGGATAATTACAGGGAGTAGGTTGACAGATGCACACATTCTTGGGAACATTGCTATCGTGCTATATTGCCAATCTATCTCAACATATATAATCTATCTCAATTTGGATTTGACATTCGATTACACCCCAAGATCGATTTATATATATGTATGTATTATACAGGGCCTGCAATCTTGGACAACAGGTTGCTGCATGCCGGGACCAACAGTGACCACAATTTGTCTTAACCTAAATTCCAGTAGGTGACCCCACATGATAGGATCGGATGGCTTGTGGCTTGTATGCTACTCGTACCAATGTACTCGACCACAATCGTGGGTGAAATTCATCGCTGGCCATCAGAAACAAGAAAGAAAAAGCTAGGCGGCGTGGCCCGGTTTTTTAGTCCAAGTACTCGTGGCTGCTACAGTTTCTTGCGATGTTTTATATTTTTGTCAAAAAAAGAGTACGGAAAAGATATGAGAGGTGGTGAGCCTGATGATGAGTAAAGCTCGACTTCAAACCAAGGAGGGTTGATTATTTTACACGGAGGACAAAAATTGTAGCACTGAAGTCGTTCTCAAAGATGGAAAACATGCAAATGACTTTTGACTTCCCTTTCAGGCGTATATGCATGCGGCCAAAAAACCACAGAGAGGATATTCCAAGAGAATTGTTCTGAAAAATGAGCGGATTTTGCAGGTGGGGGAGGCAATTGTTCCTATCTTCTCCGTTCTGAAATTCTTGAAACGATTTCGCAAAAAAAGAAAAGAAATTATTGAAACGGATAGAATTGGAATCAAATAATATATTGTCATGCAGAATTTCCTATATTAATTAGGACTGAATGGTGTGGCGAAAGCGAATCTATATAGTAGGATTGTTCACACCACATATACAAGCTAGGGGACCAGCCGATCGAATTCTCAAATAAATAGGCAGTGTGTCATGTACATCATAGTATTCGTCTAGCGCAAATTTATTGATACTGAGAATCAAAATGATTTTGTTCCATATGCACTGGTCTTTGTCGGACCAAACTGTATATTGTATATATCCCCATTTCGTGGTCATGCGAGTCTCTGGCTGCTTAATTAGAGACCATGCGGGTCGTTTTTGCGCAATTTCTAATCACGTGGGTTCGTCTCTCATTTCTAAAAAAAAAGAGGCCGAAGAGGGCAGACTGCCCCTTGGCTTTGTATTAAGAAGGGCGCATCATTTCTGAACTCTTGAAAAATTCATCGAACCTATCAAAACTGGCCAGGACAATTAATTGACTAGTAAATTTAAATGAATATCCCATTATACTGTCTGGTGAGATCCAAACACCATACTACGAAATGATGAGCTTGTTGATCGGAGGCCGGCGGTCGGCACATGATGAGCAAGCGTCAGCCATGGCGTAGGAGATGACCTCAGCACGCGATCCCCTGCGTTTTTGTACTAGTAACACTTGAAAGCGAAACGAGTATTTTTTTGTAACAACTTGAAGATCAAGAGGAAGGAGATCACGTCGCGGGAAGCTTCAGATCGATTATATATAGTATTGCACAGCAAAGGTGACGCCGTTAACTAGCTAGCGATGGATGGATTATATATAGTTCCACTGATCGAGCTAAAAACTAGGAGAAGACCAACGTACCTGAACGAAGTCGATCGCTACTAGTATAGGCTGAGGAACATATATCAACTGCAAATTGAAAATCAAACTCAAGGACAGAATCATCACCTTCTTTTAGTTGACTTGATGAGCTCATAATACATATATACAGAATATATGGAGCTAGCGTGGGGGGAGAAAAGGGTTCACTCCATGGCACATGCGACATTAGCACGCAGGTACAAGACCAACACTTTCAGAGTGCATGCTGCCTTCCATTGGCACCTTCTCTTTCAGATAACAAAATAAGAATTTCCGATCCTAACGATCGCACTGTTCGGTTATTACAACAAGTTTAGGTTCAGGCGTTCAGCACAAGACTGAAAAAGAATAACATTTGCACGTACAAACCGTGATTTGGAAAAATAAAAGGCAAACACCAAGCTTAGTCAAAGTGCCTCTTAGCCCGGAAGCAGTCCCGAAGCTGCCTAGCTGCATGGCTGCATATATCCTCCATTGCAGCGTCATCTCTCAACCAATCGCAGGTATATGATTCATTTAGAGATGTTTAGGTTTTTCATTTCTGAAAAAAAGGGAGAGAATCGGGCTGAGAGCTTTTGAGATTAAATTTAAACCGAACGATTTTCTCGTAAGAAAAAAAAATCAATCGTAAGATTTGGATGGAGCTCAGAGTTCTTTGACTAGTTTTCATATGGGAAGGGTTCGTGCCCCTCCCCTCAAATCAAATACTGTAATTGTAGCAGCATTTCTCAACCCGGTGATGGTATCCAAAGTACAGTATGATTTATTTTTCTAAGCAATGGAAAGCCACCCAGAGTTTCCAAAGGAAATATTTCAGGCCTCTTTCAATCTGTAACATTTCACTAGAGTTTATTTTACAGAGTAAGTATTAGGAACAAATCACTGTGAAACAGGCTTGATTCATGATTTTTTTTTAGAGACGCTTAATTCTAGATGAACCATTTCCCTTTCTCAACTCATCCCGGGCTTATTAAGCCCATTACGTTGGCCTAAAAGATAAGCCCACGTATCAACTCGTCGGCCCAATAAAGAGGCCACAGAGCCTAAATAATTTGCTACTGGGCCGGACCCATCCGATCCAGAGTTCTCTGCCACTCCACTCGCTCGCCCCGGCCATGGCGAACCCCCGCGGGGCGCCGCCGGCCCTCCACCTCCACCTCCACCTCCGCCTCCGGCGGCACCTGCGCTCGCCGATCTCGCGCTGCGCCTGCCTGCTCCTCGTCTTCGCCGCGCTCCTCCTCCTCTCCGCCCTGCGTCAGGTCGCGCGGGTCGACTTCCCCCGCCCCCGCCCGGACGCACCCCACCAGGCCTGTTTCGTGATCCCTTCCTCTCCATTTTCGTTACCGCTAGCTTGTTGCTTGCTGCGGTTTCACCGCATGGATTGGCGCTTTAGGCGTCGGTTCTTGGCGCAATGCGCTTGCTGAATGCCAGAATTTGCCTTGCTTGTCGCGTGTTGGTACTCAAGGTTAATCCCATTTCTTTTTATCTGTGGACATTTCTCTGGGCCAAATTTCCCCCGGTTGTTGATGGAACAGCTAACTGTGCAATGTAACATAGATAGAAAATTTTTAGTGTTCTTCAAACAAAATGTTGGAGCCGCAGAGAGCAAATTGTTTCTGAAATTAATACCAGTATAAAACCAGTTGTAGGCGACAAGGGTGGACCAAGATTGAGCATTCACAGCATCTTGAGACTAAGAATAGGCCAATTCGGGATCGTGTTGCTAAGGGAAAATCAAATACTGTAACTAGGGAAAGCATATCAGAAATGTTAAGCTTTTGAGAAACTTAAGATGGGCATGGTCTCAAAGTTTGATGCTTGGTTTTGGCACCTTTATTTTTGATAGTCAAGTTAGGTACCAGATGTACTGTGTTCTTCAATGATTTTTTTGTCCTACCAATATTTTCTATGAACAAGCATGTACAATTGAAGATCACAGGCTACCTGTAGGCTGTAGAGGCTCATATATCTTTGGATGTTATGCACCTGAAGTTACTTTGCATGCTTGCATCCCTGTGAGACAGAATTGATATTAGTAGATTGATTCATGGAGGGTAGTGATAGTAGTACTTTTACATAACCGATTGTCATTGAATTGAAGCAATAATTGATCTTCAGGTGTCAAGCGAGGAGCTGTGGGTGTCTAATGGCTACGGTTATAATGCTTGTATTACACCAACCACTAGATATAAAGGTAAGCTTCTTTCTACATTCTACTTTTTTTGAAAAATAAATTCAATCTTGTGATGATTCCCTTTTCATTCTACAAAGATGGAATGCTCTAGGTTCAATTGAATACCCATTATTTTTGACAAAAAAAATTATATATGTAGTGTATATCAAGTATGTGTATCAAAAAAACAAAAAAAAAACAGCACTATAAATGACCTTTTTCAGTCAATTCTAGCCCGTTGGTACTCAGTTTTATGATGTGCATTAATAATTTAGGCCGTCCAAAATAATTTTTTCTGTTATTTGAAATTTTGAATACCCATGTTCAAAATCCTGGGCCCGCTCCTGAACATGGGGGCAACGCAACAATGACCAAGTTGTAACTCATCTTGCAATATTGTTCTTCTTTTCTTGCAATCTTATGTAGGAACAGTACTCATGCAAAAATGATGTACATATATGCATGTGGTATTGTGATTATTCTGTTGAGGCTCTAAAAATGCGGCTTTGCTTTATCAGTTCCAGGTAAGTCAGATCGCTATATGACTGTCAGAAGCAATGGAGGACTCAACCAAATGCGCACTGGAGTAAGTCCAACACACCAAAATTTGGCCTTTTTGCTTCATCTTTGTCTGTCTTATGTCAGCATGCTTTCACATCTACAATTATGTAGTTCTTGTTTAAATAATAGCTTCATGTATTTTTTGTGATGTCTTCTGATTAATCTGTGCTGTTATGTTTGTCAGACTGTTATTATTATGCTATTTATACTTTCTATGAAATTATGGCTTTATATTTAATTGGAGCCTAATCTTCCCTCTGCAGATCTGTGATATGGTTGCAGTTGCCCGTTTGGTGAATGCAACACTTGTCATCCCTCAATTAGATAAACGATCCTTCTGGCAAGACACCAGGTACCAAGTGTTAGGTTATTGTGACATATTCTGTCTGATTACCCCTTAATTTTTTGTTTAACAATTTGCACCGCTGTTTACAGTACATTTAAAGACATCTTCGATCAGCCTCATTTTATTAAAGCTCTGGAAGGAGATGTCCACATTGTGGGAGACTTGCCTGAAAGCTTACAATCTGCTCCAAGAGCCCGGAAACACTTTACCTCATGGTCTGGTGCAAATTATTATGAGGAAGTGAAAGAGCTATGGAAAAATCAGAAGGTAGTTCTTCAATTAAATTTTACAGTTGATTCCCCCAGTAGTTGTGCATAAGAACTATTGTGTTTTCTTTGAAATAAACAGTGAGTTTTCTGTTTAACTAAACTATCCAAATTAGTTTTTCTACTTATTATGATATGTTGAACTTATATGATCTGATAAGGTGGTCTTGGTTCATGGGAAATGACTTGAGAATGTTACGGTATTAACTCTTGTTGCTATCACTGCCTTATGCCAGAGGGCAGGAGGGAGGGAGTTATAAGAATTTTCTATGCTGCAAACATAATTGCATGGAGTAGCTGTCCTCCATATGTTTATTCGTGATAGACTTGATATAAACTGTTTTGAGCATTGTTATTATGTCATAAAGTTGAACCGATCCATCAGAAAACGACTTACCAAGTAGGGAGTGCCATGTCATAGGTGACTTGTCTAGGAATATATTGAGGAAGGAGGATAGGAGGGTAAAATAAAGGAAAGGGAATACTGGAATCCGTCCGTATGCTGTATGCATATGGAGGGAGAGGGAAGGAGGCATTAGTGATCATAGCACGATGAGGCAGCCATGGCATGACGCCTGGGATAAGGATATGTAGTATTTGGATGGCCTGTTATGTTTATTCCCTCCAAGAAGGCCACCGGCTCAATTGGCCCAAGAAGCAAGTTTTCCATGGAAGCCTACCACTCCTACTTCATCTGCCTCTTTGCATGGTGCCCTTAACCTCCCACATGTCCTCATTTCTCATTTCCTCCCATTTGGCTGCCCCGCTACTGCCATGTGTCTTGATCTGCCTTGCAATAAGTTAGCTACTAGCTATTCCTACAGCTAATTGTCGGTCGAAAGACGTCTATTTATCTTGCAGCTGACTCTGGTATGTAGTTTAGTCAGTGGCTCCTGTCTACTGGTGCTAGCAACAGGACAGTTGACAACAATGGTTCTTAGTTCTTAGCATCGCTCTTTTACTTGTGCAAGCCAAGCAACAGCTATTGTCTGTGTTAACTTTTACATGGCTTTGAAGCCTGAAACTCATTATAGATCTTATCTCACTACGTCTTGCAGGTAGTTCACATCCCAAAATCTGACTCACGACTGGCTAACAACGGTCTTCCAATTGATATCCAGAGATTGAGATGCCGCTGTCTTTACCAAGCACTACGTTTTTCAGATCCAATTGAGGAACTAGGAAAGGCATGGATAACTCTTAATAAACTTTACATTTCTTTCACTCAATTTGCAGTTGGAGATTTATGGCAATCTCTAAACTAGGTTCTGAGCCAACATAACACTTACACAACAGAAGCTGGTGGATCGTCTAAGGTCTCGTGGAAAATTTATCGCTCTTCATCTACGATATGAAAAGGATATGCTAGCGTTTACAGGATGCACTTATGGTCTGGGTGATTCAGAAGCAAATGAGTTGAGAATTATGAGGTATGCAGTTATGCACAACCCAAGCACATCCGTATAATTCTATTTCTACATTCTGGTTGTATTACTTTGCTTTCTCTTCTCAATAGGGAGAGAACAAGCCACTGGAAATTGAAGGACATAAACTCAACTGAACAGAGATCTGAAGGCAACTGTCCACTGACTCCAAATGAGGTGGGCATTTTTCTGCGCGCTATGGGCTATCCTGAGTCCACGTGGATCTATCTTGCAGCAGGTGAAATTTATGGTGGTGATAAGTACATATCAAAATTGAGATCATACTTCCCAAATCTGGTTAGCAAGGTAGTTACACTTTGCCTGTTTTATTGATTGAATTGGCCACTTCCTAGCTATGCTACTAATCTTACAGTTTTACAGGAGATGCTAGCAACAACAGAAGAGCTTGAGAAATTCAATAATCACGCTTCTCAAGTTGCAGCCCTTGATTACATAATTTCAGTTGAAAGCGATGTGTTTGTTCCATCACATTCTGGCAATATGGCAAAAGCTGTAGAAGGCCATCGTCGCTTTCTGGGGCATCGCAAAACTATCACTCCTGATAGGTAAAGATGGGATTCCTTTTCCTGAAAGCCTGTTTTCCTTTATTGAATATTGCTACTTCCCTGATTTCTGACTTTGTCTATTTTCTAATTTTCTTACAAAGCAAGTCTTTTATGTAAATAAGCTCACTGTTGTTGTGACATTGAAAACATTTCTTATTTTTGTCTGTACACATCTGCACATGTGGGTGAAGTTCTAAGTCTTTTGGTTGTATTCTACCCTTGTTTTTTTCCTTGATATTCGGGTATCAATCTTCAACATGTATCAAGTGCTTGTTTAGTTCCTTTTCAACATTAATCTTGTTAAACTGCAGGAGAGGATTGGTGGAACTCTTTGATTTACTGGAAAAAGGGGAACTCATGGAAGGTCCAAAGCTGTCCTCACTAGTTACTGACATGCATAAATACAGGTGATGTTATTTATAGTAAATAATAGCCATATGTGCGGCACTTCTTTTCTGCGATTCAAAGAAACTAAGAATGCATTTCTCTGTTTGCAGGCAAGGGGCTCCAAGGAAAAGATATGGCTCCTTGCCAGGAAGCAAGGGCAGAGCACGGCTTAGGACCGAGGAATCTTTTTACGAAAACCCACTTCCTGAGTGCATCTGTTTGACTGGGGAGCACTGATAAGCTGTATAGGTATGCATCTATCACTCATAATATAGTACCGTTTGATACTAGGCGTTATCTTTGAGATACAATGCTGTTGATTAAAGTGTCCTGTCCAAACCTTAGCACCTGAAAGAATCTTTCTGGGTGAGCTGACATCTTTTCCTAATTGCAGCTTTGTATGATAACAACCGCTCACTCGCATTGGAAGCGCACTAGTGTTTTTTTTCTGGCCATATGAGCTCTTCTGATGTCTTGGAACTAAACAGATGACATAAGTCAGTGAAGGATGCCTTCCTTGTAGTGATCATCATCAGTGACCTTGTTGGCCCAGATGGAGTACTGGCTACTGTAACCAAGCAATTGTACATGAATGGGTTCTTTGCCACAGCTGAGAGATTTTGTGTAGGTTGTAGTCATGAAAGTTTCGAACAACACACGTACATATGCATTGAATTTTTTTTTTGTAGTTACAAGCATCTGGCCTTTAAAGAGCAAGTTTACACATACTGTTGAACTGCCTCAGCTTTCTATTTTTTAGTGTTCATCAAAGCCGACGCTCACTTGTCCTCTCTACACAATAGCACCCCTCATGTCCTCTAATCAAAAGATAGTCGCTGTGAAAAGAAGTCATCAAAACCCTACACGACACGAAATGATTCTGCTATTTGTTTCAGATCCTTGTAATGCCTCTTCCATTGAAGACCTGTATAAATTCACAGCTATTGTTCAGGATCAAAAAGTTCAAATGAAATACCATACGTTTCTGAGATTGAGAACAAAGGTTTTACCATTTGCAGTTACGTTGAACAGGTAGAGCCTGTTCCCAGCAGCAGTGGCTGTAATGAACACATGGGGTGGCTCCAGCTCAAACTGGTAGTAAGTTCTTCCTGAATGTTCTGCTGTTGCTGAGGACAAGACCTTCCCTTCCACATTCTCTCCGATGACCTCTGGACCGAAGGCGCTAATCACCTTGTCCGGGCTGCCGATCTTCTCAATGGTCGCATCATCAAGATCATCTGTTTTGTTTTGACATGATTACCAGTTATCACCATGTTTTTATCCTGAGAAGATCCAGCAGTACAGCATCTTCTTCAGAAGGAATGTTCCTCACCTGCAAACCTGCGAACCGGGGCTACGACAACGGACAAACGGCCTTCCTTTGGGTTCGCAAAGCGCAGATCGATCTCCGTTCCACCAAGATCAGCAATTGACACAGGGACCTGGATTGGAGCCATGGTAACACAGCACAAGTTTCGCATCAGAAATCAGAAAGTGTCTGTTAAGTGAGTCTGAAGTTCTGTCAGTAGCTTCAGGTCTCACCTCGTCCCAGCCATCAGGAACTTTGAAGCTGTAGGGGATGATGGGGCTCCAGCCGACTCCGTGGCCGCCAGATTTGTCGTCTGGCCTACGGTATGTTCTCCAGCCTGTCTGAACAATCAGCATCATGAAAACAATTTAACAGTATTTCTGTCTGTACTTCTATTGTAGTTTCTCCAGAGTTAGAATCACACACTACACTACTGCTAGCATCAAATGTTACAGAAGCTAGTTTCTAAGCACTTTCAGAACATTTGTTTGTCTCGGACTCTTATATTCTGAACTACTCCTATAAACCCACAACAATCAATCAAGTTCAATCACAAATGAAAAAAAAAGGGTCAGAAGAGTTTACCATTGTCATCAGGTTCTGACAAGCCGGGGATCCTCCCTGCCAGCAGCCCCTGAGTGGCCGCCAGGCCATGGCCTGCAAACCCAAGCACTGAAGCTCCACAGGCTGCAGCTGCTGCAGAAACCAATGCACGCCTCCTCCCCACCATTGCTATCCCCTCTTCATGCGACACTGACAGGTCGGGCTCACGGCTGCACCTCACAGGCGCCGCCGCGGCCGCCCTGCCCTTGGCGAGAGGAGAAGGTTTGGTGAGGAACAGGGAGGAGCTCGGTGAAAACAGCACTGTCGTGCTGCTCATCTCTGCGAGTTGTGTGTGAGAAACCTCTGTGATTCTTCCCTGGTCTGCCTCTCTGGTTGTTCTTGGAGGGGCCTAAGCTTCTGGTGTCGCCTTTTTGTGTTCAGTTGTTGAGTCATGCTCCATAGGCTGTTTTGGACCACAAGGCATGAGTGGACAGGATGAGAAACTCCTCACCTAGCTAGATTGTTTGAGTGTCTGCTCTTCATTTCCAAAAAAAAAGTGTCTGCTCTTCACTTTTCCCCTTTATTCTGGATGGATATAACCTGAGGCAGAAATCAAAATTCAGATTTTTAAAAAGAACAAAAGAAACGAAACTTCAGATTTTTTTTCCTTTCCTCTCGTGAGGACGGGGATGTGCTGTTCCTTTTTTTTTGTTTTCAGTATAATTCCTCACCACTATGTTGGCGTGGAAGAATTTGAAAGTAAAAGTTAAAAATTGCCACATGGAAGATGGTTTTTGTGGTGCATGGTGAAACATGTGTAAGACTAGCAGGTGTCGTCATTGACAAGGAATATTTTTCTGCGTGCATTGAAACCACTAGTCTTGGTATCATCCTCATTGAATATATGTCTGTAAGATATACACACCACGTACAAGGAATAGCAACCGGTCACTCAGGAACAGAAAAAAACAAAAGAAAAAACCATCTTCCCAGTTTACCAAAATAATAAACAAAATTTTATTTTCAGATATTAAAATAACAAATAGTTCTAGTTGTTTTTATATTAAAATATGAGAAAGTGCACTATACCAAAATAATATATTATTTTAAGTATTTTTTAAGAACTAATAGGTTCACCGAATGGACAGATTTTAAAAGATGGTTGTTTTGCATATATTTTATCATATAACTGAGATATAGATCGTTGTTTTTTAAAATATGATTATTTTGTATATGTTTTATCATTTAACTGAGATATAGATGAAAGTACACATGTATAGAAATATTGTTCTTAAAAAATTTTCTACAACGATTGAACCATAGAGCATAATGCAATATGCGTTTGTAAATAGCTATAGGATAATTTAAATGGAGTAATAAAGCTCAGAAAGTCATAGTTTATGGTTACAAATTAATTTGAGAGGGTTAAAAGGACATTGGATTAAAGTTAAAAGGGCTATTTGAATTTCTTTCAAAAGCTAACGATTACTTAACCACAACAACGAATTGATCGTCAATAGGTAAGGTTTGTTGTGGTGGAACCTGTCTACTTAGATTCAAGACCTAATCTTAAGATCATCGCCCCATTCATAAGGTGTGAATGTATGTGCGTATGAGTGTTTACGTTTATAATGTCTTTAAAAAAAACTTAACACACAACACCCCATTGTCCACCTTGGTCCTCACTGTCCTCCACCCCTTTCTGGAAGAAATCTTTCATCCTTGCTGCTTGATCCTCTTTAGTCTCAATCTCAGTGAGAATCATTTCCTTTCGGTAAGCTCTCTTCATCCGAATGAGTTTACGCGCAATGCCTTCTCTTCCCATGAGATCCTATTGATTTTGGGCACGTATTGTCATCCATCTTCATATTATTTTAGTGCGTATAATATGATTTATGGATTTAGTAGCCAGATCTATGTTATGCATATCATCGGCTCTTCCCCTTCTTTTCTTGTCGATGCTACGTGGTTCCCCTTCATACTCGGAGAGCTAGGGTAGTGAGAAGTGAGAAGGTTGCTTATCCCTTTCATGAGCTCTCTCCCTTCTTAGTCTCTCGTAGAAACAATTATAAGAATATAAAGCTGGCAGTTTTTTTAGACGGAGAGAGTATTTTTGTATTTTTATATTCAAATCTTGCTTTTTTATTCAATGAGATTACAAACCATCGTAACGTTTACAAAGTTTAGGAGGGATCTATCGACAAAATTAGTTGATTTGTATTAAGTGAACTAAAAGTGGTTTGTTTCGTTTTATACTCCCTCCATACTCATATTAGATGATGTTTAGGACAGCGACACGGTCTCTAAAGCACAACTTTGACTACTATTTTGTATAAAAAATATTTATTAAAAAGTTATAGATGTATCCTTTTATAAAAGTAATTTTCAAGACAAATCTATTAATATAATTTTCACATTTCTAAACTCAACGATTTAAAAATTATTTATGATTTATATTCCCAAGGTTTGACCCAAACCTTGTCCTAAACATCATCTAATATGAGTATGGAGGGAGTATTTTTTATAAAAGGAGAAAACTATATTCATCATTGTTAGACTCTAAAATCATATGCGGTGTTATTTTATAAGAAAACTATTTCCAAACACATACGTATGGGTTGGAAACCAAACTATACCCACACCATCCCATTCTCATGAGTGAAATTATATGAATCCACTTCACCCCAAACCACCACCACCACACATCAATCCAACCCAAACCACCACCACCACACACCAAACCAACCCAAATCCAACCCAAACATTTGAACTCATAATGTAATAACTATTAGCCAAACTATGGTTACAACCCAATAACGCGAGGTTTTAATTCCAGGGTCCGGCTCTTGACATGGGCCCACGTGTAGGTCTAGCAACACTGCTTTGCACAGAGGAGCTGCCAGGCATACTGAGTCATTTCCAACAAATTTCGGTCAATTTCGATAAAATTTTATAGTGTGAACGCGAGGTTTTAATTCCAGGGTCCGGCTCTTGACATGGGCCCACGTGTAGGTCTAGCAACACTGCTTTGCACAGAGGAGCTGCCAGGCATACTGAGTCATTTCCAACAAATTTCGGTCAATTTCGATAAAATTTTATAGTGTGAACGCGATGTTTTAATTCCAGGGTCCGACACTTGACATGGGGGCCCACGTGTAGGTCTAGCCACGCTGCTTTACACAGAGTAGCTGCCAGTTATACTGAGTTATCTCCAACAAATTTCAGTCAATTTCGATAAAATTTTATAGTGCGCACGCGAGATTTTAATTTCAGGATTTCAGGGTCTACCTCTACACAAAGAACCCATTTCAACCCAACCCGATTTACAAAGAACCTACTCCACCCCATCTTATTAACTAATATAACCTATTTCAACCCACTTTAATACACACCACATTAAAATCCAACCCATTAAACCCACCTCAACCCAAACCGTTTAAGGGCTACGCATACGTTTCAGCCTTCTTGCTCCATCCCTACAGTCAACCCTACCGCCGGCCGGACTCCTCTCCATAGCAGTAATAATTCCCAGCCGTTGGATGCACGTTGCACGGTGAATGAGATGCCTAAAGTTGCGTGGTGCCGTACCGACCCGAAGCAAAGTTACTGAATCCCACAGGGCCACAGCCGAGCCGTGCCCGCCTTCTTCTCCGTCCGTGCTCGGCGGCTCTCTCCTCCTCAGCTCTGGTGGGCAGCGGCAGACGACCGCCGACGAGGTGAGTCCTCCCCTCCTCCTGCTTCTCCTCCCTCTCTCGGACTGGGGCATGGTGGTGGCTGGATTAGGGCTAGGGGTCTGCTCCTGCTTCTCCTCCCTCTCTCGGACCGGGCATGGTGGTGGCTGGATTAGGGTTAGGGTTTCGGATTCGGGGTTGTCGGGGGAGGGCTCCATCGGGCTTGGAGGAGCGTCTGACGGCGGCGGTGTCAGATCGAGGGTGGTGAGGCGAGGCGGTGTGGAGGGCGGCAGGGGGCTGCGGTGTCAGGCGCAGCCCGGCTTCATTGAACCTCCATCTGACTCATGTAGCTAGATCTTTCAGAAAAAAATATTGGTTATAGGATTCCTTAGATCTTAAAGCAGTAACTGAGTTGGGATCTGTAGTTAGCAACTTGGCAGTGCCCTCCCTTTGCGACAATACTGTCTTTATTATCTAAGAAAAGAAATATATTCGTGCCTCCTAGTCTCATGAACATCTATAGGAGTAAGCAATAAACAGATCCGGTTTCAGTTTATTTATGAACTTGAGAGTGGGAAACTGAATTTGATATTGCAGTTTAAAATGTGGGGCTTGGTAGCACACATGTAATGCTTTCACCTTTGTTCCTGGTTGAAGTAGAGATATACCTAGCTAGTTCAAAAGAATTGTGTTTCCTTTGTTTCTGGCAGCTGTTGACGGTGTTCCCAGCCAAACACAGTAATGGAAATAGAAAAAGTTAGTTAAGCTACCAAACATATGGTGTAAAGTTTTTCGCTACACTGTAATAATATCGCTTCTATCTGATTTCATTACCGTTAACACTCCCTGGCTAGAACTGAACAGCGTAATAAGTATTACGAGCAGGGAGATGGAGTGATTCATCAAGATCCATATGCATCCGCTTGCCATAACTAACGACAGTTGGTTTGTTCATTCATTCATGGTTTAGGGTTCTCTAACAACAGAAGGGAAAAAGAGGGAGGGGACAAAGAGCAACCGAAACAATGGCTGCAGACTCTGGTGCTCGTAGGCAGCCAGCCTTCACCAAGGTTGACCAGCTCCGCCCAGGGACTCACGGCCACAACCTTGTTGTCAAGGTTGTCGACTCCAAGATGGTCGTCCAGAGGGGCCGTGAGGGAGGACCTCAGGGCAGGCAGATGAGGATCGCTGAATGCTTGGTTGGCGATGAAACCGGCATCATTGTCTTCACTGCCAGAAACGATCAAGGTTCTCCTGCTGCTTTACTCTGTCTGGTCTCGTTTCACTCTGTATATTGTTAACTTGCCATGCTAATTTTGCTCAGATTTTACCTAGCTGTTCCAAAGTTCATACATAAATCATTGTTTGTTTCATCTTTTGTACTGTTTTCCTTGTGATAGCAGTAACTATATCCGATTCCGATATCTTGCAAAAGTCTGACCTGCTTGCTTCTAATATGCTCAAACTTGCTGGATCTTTGGCCTGGATGTACATATTGTATATATATGGAACCCTACACTCTGCTTCTAGTAAAATGCTAGATAGATGTCATGTTCTTTATAATTAATCATTCAATACATGCATTTGTTCAAGCCAGGCATGCACACAGCTCATTTTTATTGATTATTTGGTACTCCAATTATCACTATCACTATTTGGAATCTCATTGACGATTGAGTTTATACCTTTGGTGATCATCATGAGTCTCGACATATCTACATGATATAAGTGTACTTGCCAAATCCAACTAACTGATTGGGCCAGTTTCCCAACACCCTAATATAATGTAACTTTGCATTAGAGGTTGCTGGTTGTGGCTTGCATGCTTCTATCTATGAGTTGCTGGTTGTGGCTTGCATGCTTCTATTCTATCTGTGAGGGCTGTTAATAGTTGTAATCTGTTTGCAACATTATACTACTCCCTCATCTTGGCTACTGTCCGCTTCCAATCCAAGGGATTGGACCTAATTTATCTACATTCAGACAAACCTACCAGAGGAATAAATCTTTTTCTCTCCTTTTTTTCTGCAGTGGATGTAATGAAGCCCGGAACAACTGTTGAACTGAGGAATGCAAAGATTGACATGTTCAAGGGTTCAATGCGGCTTGCGGTGGACAAGTGGGGAATTGTGAAAGCTGCTGAAAGCCCAGCAGAGTTCACAGTCAAGGAAGACAACAATCTGTCCTTGATTGAGTTTGAGCTGGTGACCGTGGTGGAGTGAAAACACCTTTGCGTAGGAGGATGGCATGTTATGTTTTGTTATTTGAACCTTCGTTGCCAACAAACAACAAATGGTCATGGTTGATGTTCTCCTATGTACTGGTGGTGTTCTCCTATGTACTGGTGGTTGGCTAGCATCATGTTTAATTATCAAAACCAGCTGAGTTGTGGACGATGGATGATGGCCAGACGGCATGAGATAGATTTCAGTGGGATAGCCCATCCTTGGGTCTGTCATAATGTTTTTGTTGCCTATTGCCGTACCATGACTCCTTTGCGTGTCTCCTGCTTGTTGCCCTTTGCCTTTCCGCGACATTACTCGGTTGCTGAATAACAAGGTCGATCACAATGGGTTCCTTTAAAAAATATTGTTATCAAGCAATGTTGTATGATACAGTTGCACTTGGGCACACATAAATACTTTTCTTTGTTTATTTTGTATCAGGTGATCTGAACTTTTTGAATCTCTACCCAACTGCCTTTGATCTTGCTTAGTTTCATTTCAAGTAGAATTTGAAAGTTGTAAAGAAGATGCACAGATATGGGTTATGCTACACATATACTTATTAAGCATGATATGCATCGAGAGTATTTAGAAACCAAGCACAGGGAAGGGAATATGCAAGCAAAACAGCACATATGAGCAAAGGAAGGCAAAGCAAACAATCTGTTTGGCAAACAACATCATGATATAGCCGATTAACGATGGTGTCTCCGGGCCCTAAACTACCAGCACCCACAGAACACGATGCCTCATGACAGCTGATTAACAGCGGTGAGGACTAGCTCATGAATGTCGCCCTCTTCGTTATGTAGATTAGGATGCTTATATGTTAATTGTGTATTTGCTCCCAAAAAAATGTTAATTGTGTAACTGGACATCAAGAACTCAGAAGGAACCGTTAAGTAATAACTAGAGACGGTAACCTTTTGAAAATGATGTAATAACTCATCGGGGTAAGTTTTAGTCACATGAAATCTACTGAGGTCTTCCGAAAAAAAAAATCTACCGAGGTCAAGCTACGATCCCGTGAACACAGGTTTTACATTTGCACGTTGTTGCTGCAAAAACCAACATGTATTGGTCTTGGTCCTGATCAGTTGCAAGGAGGTGAGTCACAGCGTAGCCATTTTCCTGTCAATGAACCTCCTGACTTGACCTGCGTAACTCCCATGATGGATTTGCCATCGAGCACTGGCTTCAACTTCCACACCCCATCAAGATCTGGAGAAGAGAAGCAATAAACCTGAACAAGTAAAGCTCCACGCTTGAAGTCATTGAAAACGCACCCAAATTCCATGGCCATCGTTTACTATATCTAGCCATCTAGGTCAGTTATGGAACTGCCCAGATCTGATGTATTTCTCTTTCATCTGATGCAACTCATCCTAAATGTTGAGGATGTCAGCAGCATTTTCAGCTTCTGGGTACAAGAAAATGGATATAAGCAGTGCCACCAGCCAAAAGTCCTTTATGTCACGAAGAATAAGTCCTGAAATGTTGAATCTCCCATGCTTTAGTCCAAAATAGTACTCAATCAAACTAAATAAGAATGTTATGACAATTAATTAATCAAATTTAGTCATTAGGAAATTTGCAAATACTGTAATGAACTAATAGTAATAAACAAATGTATGTCACTATATTGAATAATCTAATTAAGCATACACCAAACAGCATGAGATTACAAAGTATATATCAGTTCAGAAGACCTGACAATATAAAAACTAGCATGCTGAATACCTACCTGCAAAAGCATGCTTCACACTATCTGTAGGTATCTCAAGATATTCATCTTCCAGCCTCTCTTTGAGAGTTTCCACATCAACGTTTGACTCAAGAAGAACTAACTCAGCAAACTTTTCACTAGCATCATGTATGTTGACAACCTTGAGCACACAACATCATGAAAAGTTAATTTGTTGTCACAGTACACAAAACTGTCAGGAATAAAAAAAATGCAGTTGCGAGCAAGCAACTCAACAGAACATACCATTTCAGCATCGCTAGCTTTTAACTTTGATGAGTCCTTTATAATGTAGCAAGAAACAGGAACCTGCTGATGATGCAAAGAGACTATTTAGTTCACAATTAAAAAAAATAACACAATGAACGGGAAATTTGAGAGCAGCTTTATTTGTTGAAGTGGATTTTAAATTTCCAAATTTATTTGCTCATTTCCTTAAAGCTGGGCATACGTTTAGCAGCCGAAACAAACACCAAAATATTTACAGCACAACATGCTACCTAGTCACCAAACTTCAAAGGAACTACTCACATAATGTATGGAGGCCGGATAAAGCAATAAATGATCCCTCTACAGAAGAGAAGCTATGCATGCCAGCTTCCCTGAGTTGATGGTAGGTAACAAGCATGCAGTTGTATGAGTAACAATTTCCACTGCGAAGGAAAGTGCTCAAAAGGGAAGCAATGCTCCAAGAGGTGGATTGGACAGATACATTAAAATGAACTTGGTCCATTGTCCAACGAGGCAAGAGAAAGTTTTCCTTTTTGTAGAAAGGTGAAACGAAAGAATGAAAAAAAATCTCACCTTGTCCCGGACCCAGCCACCGAGCGACGCGGAGCTGCGTGCCGATGCCGAAGTGGCGGACGAAATGCCCGCTGGCTGCTTTGCCTATCTGCGGCGGCCTCGAGGTCGCCCTGGTTGGGGGGTGGGGGAGCGCGGAGGTAGAGGAAGAGCAGTTGAAGTGGATGGAGTAACAATTCGGAGGTGGACGTAAGTAATAATTAATCGAAAAAGAGGGTGTTTGGTGGAAGGCTGCAATGGGAATCCCACCCGGAAGGAAGGATCAGTGCCGTACACTTTGCATCCAGCGGCTGGCGTTTCTCCGTAGCGCGGTCAACCCTCTCACCGGACTCGTCTCCACAGCCACAGGCGATCAGGCGCTGAGCTCAGCTACTCTCTCTTCCTCCGATTCGTGCTCTTCCAGCTCTGGTGGGTAGTGGCAGACGGCCGGCGACGAGGTGGGTCCTCCTGCTCCTCCTGCTGCTTCTCCTCTCTCTCTCCGATAGAGGCATGGTGGTGGCTGGGTTAGGGTTAGGGTTCCGGATTCGGGGTTGTCGGGGGAGGGCTCTATGGCCGGCGGCGGGCTTAGAGGAGCGATAGGCATGGGGGCGGTGGATGGGGCAGTTCGGGTCCATTGAATCGGACTGTGCATGCTAGCGCCGCGCCCCAAATCTTGCATGTGCAGGGGTTAGTAGAGTCCTTGTAACATGCTTGATTTAGGATGCATAAGACATGGTTAGACTGAGCTGTTAGAGCACAAGGTTATGGTTAGAAGAAGTTTTGAGCCTGTTTTTCCTTTCATAAAATATTTGATGAATTCGATATATCTGCGAATTTCTGATTGCAGTTTGTTCTTGGTTAAAATGCTTAGAAATTATTTTCCTTCATTAAATTGTTAGAAGACTGAGCAATGGGTGCTGTGAGGCTATAGTGCACAATCTTTCCCTACTGAAAGAACAATAGAACATACCTTAACTTGGATCGGTTACACAGTTATAAATGGCAGCACCAGAGATGGAACTTTGAAGACAAAACCATGTTACACATAGTTGCTATATTTAAATGAAGTGAAGAATAGTGCAGTCCAAATTTGTTTCCCCCTCAATCATGCATTTGTTGGCGGCAAGTGAAAAACTGGTCAATGTTTAGTAACTGAAAATGGAATGTTCATAACCTGATTAGTTCCAGCGCCTTTCTGTAAACAGTATGGTTTATGTATCTCATCCAACCTTTCGCAGGTAGTGCTTTGGATATTCATTGCCGTGGATCAGTCCTCGGGTTTATGCATGACAACCCCTGTGGCTCTTCCAAATGAGCTAGAAGGGGTCTCCCATTCTGCAAGGGTCGAGCTATTCCGAGACTCTAGTTGCAACATTTCAAAGGAGTTGGGAAATGGCCAAGATTCAAATGCTGCCGGCACAAATCCTGGCTTCAGAGTTGGAGAGATCAGGTTTCCTAATGGAGATATTTATTCCGGCACATTGTTGGGGAACACACCAGAGGGTTCAGGCAGGTACCTCTGGTCAGATGGTTGCATCTATGAGGGTGAGTGGAGGAGAGGGATGAGACATGGGCAGGGGAAGACGCAGTGGCCATCTGGAGCCACCTATGAGGGCGAGTATTCTGGTGGCTACATATATGGTGAAGGCACGTATACCGGACCGGATAACATCATCTACAGGGGACGATGGAAGTTGAATCGTAAGCATGGGCTTGGATGTCAGACATTTCCAAATGGAGACATTTTTGAAGGTTCGTGGATTCTGGGAGAAATAGAAGGTCATGGGAAGTACACATGGGCAAATGAGGGCACTTATGTTGGCAATATGAAAAATGGCAAGATGTCGGGGAAAGGAACTCTTACATGGAAAAATGGGGACTCGTATGAAGGCAACTGGTTAGATGGCATGATGCATGGTTATGGAATCTATACATGGAATGAATGTGGCTATTATGTTGGAACATGGACAAGGGGACTGAAGGATGGGAAAGGTACCTTTTATCCAAAAGGTTGCAGAGTTCCTGTTAATGATGAGATGTATATCAATAATCTAAGAAACCGAGGTGTACTGCCTGATATTAGAAGGCAGAATCATAATTCACGCATACTTCACTCTGCCTCGGTTGATATGGGGAACATGAAGGTTGGCATGAGTAGGCAATCTTCAGATGTTTCGATTAAAAGGAATTCAACTGAGCAGCCTCCTTTGAAGAATGTGTCTTTGGAAAGACGCTGGAGTCTTGAGGTGGCTATTGAAAAGTTCATTGGCCATGAATCAAGTGAAAGTTCTGGTCTAGAAAGCTTGGAAAACTTGAGTGATTCTCGTTTGCCTATAGTGGAAAGGGAATACATGCAAGGTATTCTAATCAGTGAGGTGGTACTTGACAGGAGTTTTTCAGACTCCTCAAAGAAGGGGAAACGACGCCAGAAGAAAATAGTGAGGGACACAAAAATGCCTGGAGAGGCAATAATTAAGGGACACAGAAGCTATGATTTAATGCTCAGTTTGCAGCTTGGAATCAGGTAGCACCTCCTGAATTCTGGTTTTAGTTTGCAACTTTTCATTTTTTTTCTTCTGTCTATTGTTTGTTCAGCAATTTGAAGGGCATACCTGGCACAGTAGTAGCCTCTGCACGTGTGTTCTGTGGGTTTGAACCAGCCTCTTTGCAAATTTTGCAAGGGTAAGGCTGATAGAAATTCCCTTCCCCAGACCCACCTCCCACCTTGTGTGGGAGCTTTCAGCATTGGGTATGCCCTTTTTTATTGTTCGTCAGCTATTACTGGCCTAGCTACTCCCTGCTGCTTAATGCTCTTGCTTGTAAAATAATCTTGCAACCATATGGTGAAAATCATGGCATAGTAGTTCCTAGTCATCTGGCTCGTGGAACTAATCATGCTGTGTTTAAAAACATATTCTTGGTACCATTTTGCTTCTGAAAAAAATATGCTGTTAGGTTTGGTTGATGTGCTAGCACCAGCAAGTAGTGGTTACCAGCTCCTAGCTTGCAACATGTGCTTTCGTTTCTGTTAGGAATTGCTTGCTCCTGCAACATACAATTTTAGTTGATTCCAGAGAATGATATTTACAGATCTTTTTTAAGTATATTTTGAAATAGGCAATGCTTTGTTGTACTTAGGTACACAGTTGGAAAGATTACACCAATTCAAAAACGTGAAGTTCGTGCTTCAGATTTTGGACCAAGAGCAAGTTTCTGGATGAACTTCCCAAAAGAAGGATCTCGGCTTACTCCTTCACATTTGGCAGAAGATTTTAAATGGAAGGACTACTGTCCCATGGTTTTCAGGTTCTTTTTACTGACATATATGCCAATATGCGCTTCTGAAAAATGACGATGCCCTTATCAGCTGCAATATAACTGATATTTAGTTTTTGCACACTTAGCTACCACAATTTTCTTTATTAGGACCTATTGTTGACATATTTTTGTGTTGTTTCTCCTGACTTATAATCTTCTTTCTGTCCCAGACTCATACTTTTGAAACACGATGCCGATCCACTTTTGTAGGAATTTGAGAGAGATGTTCAGGATTGATGCTGCAGACTATATGATCTCCATATGCGGGAATTCTGCTCTTAGGGAACTATCTTCTTGTGATAAGAAAAAGACACTTCCGCTCTTCCCAGGAGAAGATAGTTCCCTAAGAGCAGAATTCCCGCATATGGAGATCATATAGTCTGCAGCATCAATCCTGAACATCTCTCTCAAATTCCTACAAAAGTGGATCGGCATCGTGTTTCAAAAGTATGAGTCTGGGACAGAAAGAAGATTATAAGTCAGGAGAAACAACACAAAAATATGTCAACAATAGGTCCTAATGAAGAAAATTGTGGTAGCTAAGTGTGCAATTATGTCATTATGTGTTCTGTTATGCGATTGCATTATACTTATCTCAATTTGAAATGTTTATTATTCTACAGGCAGATTGAAACAGATAGCGAATTTTTGAGAACCCAGCGGATAATGGATTACAGCCTACTGCTTGGTGTCCATTATAGAGCACCCCAGCACTTGCGGACACGTGCATCCTATCGCCGGAGCATGGCAGCAGATAGATTGACTGTTGTTTCCGAAGAAGGTAAGGACAGACCCAACACCTTCCATAAAAGGCCGCTCCCTACAGTATCCATTGCACATCTCCATGAGTGTAAGGGAAACATGGATTGGTTTTCGACATGTGAAATACATCTACTTTTTGTGCGCGTCTGGAGCCTAGTTGCCAAGCTCTTGACCATTTTTTATTTTTTATTGTTTAAACGAAAATTGAATCTTGTGCGTAGTCCTTAACTTAATTTCAAAATCACGTTTTGAGTTAGGCAGCCTCAAGTTATCTTCAAGCTATTTTCGGTGAGATGCACAAAATTTGTCTGGTAGTTGCTATTGGTCTGCAACATCGCTTTTATTGCTTTAACTTGTTCATCACATGCAATTCCATGTTCAGTTCTTATCAAGATTGGTGTGCTAATGTTCTTGGTCAATAATGGTTTGTGCAGATGCTCAGGAGGATGATGCCTTGAACTACCCGGAAGGACTAGTCTTGGTTCAAAGCAGTGGCGAGAACAGTGTTGTTGTTGGTCCTCACATAAGAGGCAGCCGTTTGCGTGCATCAGCTGCTGGATTCGGGGAAGTAGATCTCCTACTGCCTGGTACAGCCAGGTAAGACAGCCATTTCTGTAAATTATTTGTAGTTCAAATATTCTAAGTGACTTGTGGAAATCTGCTTGTAGTTACAAAGGGGGAGAATTATGACCGCTGTTTTTTACTGCCTTTCTTATGTTTGTCAGGCTTCAGATCCAGCTAGGAGTTAACATCTCAGCCGTGGACCCCCAGTTCTACTCGGAGCGTTTCTTGAAGTTCATCCAGACTGTCTTCCCTGAAAATTCGTAGCTCATCAACCATTTGCATGTTTGAAAGATGCCCACTTGCTGCCTTTTTGTTAGTGAGATGTTGGCCAAGCACATGAAACCAGATCCCCAAGACAGTCCATTTCCTCGAAATTGGGGCTTGCAAGCATCACAACAATATTGCGTCCTATTTGGCTGCCTGTTCCTTGTTGGATGAACTGGCAGGAAGAATGGCGAACAAGATGAGATTCGTCAGGGCAATTGTGCGGACACAACCGGATCTCTGTGGTTTGGCCTGAGCCCCCGGCTGGTGTCAAAGCCTAGCATTCATGCGTCATTTGTACATTCTTGAGCACTAGTGCACCATTTCATCATGTGGTGCATTGCTTGACCTTGTTTGAGGTCTGAGATTCAATTTGAAGTCGAGTAAAGAATTGTTTACTCAGCTGTAATTATAAAATCCCACATGAGTTGGGAGTTGATGTTTATAGATGAACACTTGAAAGCATTATTTAGTCTGCCTGCCAAAATTGAACTAAATTTGGCTATCATTCAATAATTTATCGAGCCTACCCAAAGTGGCTAATGATCAATCTGTGGCCCTAAAATAGCGCCGGCCATCAAATCTTGAGCCCCTGGATGCGAGCGACAGCCAGCAGCATCTGCCGGCAATGAGATTGAGCTTTGCCTACTACCTGTTCAAGGAGGAGTTCGAAACTTCGAATTCAATTCATCCTCGCAGCCATTGAGTTCATTGCGGCATGATGTCACCGTTTCCTCCCTCTACAAATTCGACTGGACCACCGGTAATTGGACATTCCGAGGACAGGCAACCAAGTACAAAATCATGGAGGAGCTGGGTGTTGCTGCAACTGTTGATTTTCTATTCTTCTGAATCGAAATGACAAGTCAAAGGTTGCAGATAAACCAGAGAACAAGCGTGGGGTTTATCGAAGGAAGTTTGAGAGCTACTTGGAGAGTGCCAATAAACTTGCATTCTCCTTACCAAATATCAATAAGCAGATTCAGTGTCCCAAAGGGTTGACCCTGACACTATCCTTTTTCATATTTAGTACATTTGGATATATAGGATTATGTGGATAAGACTACATATTGGCTGATGATAATTTTAGGACTTCACGAAAATAAATTCTGTTGATAACATGTACGTGAATATTACTAGCTAGTCCAATTTAATCAAGTGAAACACTAATTTTTTTCCAGAAAGCAAGCATATATAGGATAAATGATGTACTATGATAAATGATGTTCCCAGGTACACCATATGCTCCTAAAGGTTTCAACAAGGCTGACTTTTGGACATTAGGTTTGATCATTTATATTATTTAGAAAAAATTGTAAGTATTATTTATTTTCTTTTGACTTGTTTATAACTAAAGATCGTCTAATCATGAGTTATATTTTCTGCACATTTGTGTAAAGTTTTTTTAATAAGATACATGGTCAAATATTATGACCAAAAGTCAACAATATCAAACATGGAACACGCATGATAAGAGTGTTTTGGCTGGTTATATAATTCTTACTGTAACCAGAACAAGAAATTAACGAGACTAATAGACTACGGATGTTACACCAGCAATAATTTATTGCAACCTGTGCCTTTTTCTTTCTGTGTCGTTGATTTCGTGGTAATGCTTCTAGATGCGAAGCAAAAATTCCAAGATAATTGTTTGGTAACAAATTCAATCAGTACAATGAACGAGAACAAGAAGGGATTGGGTTCAGTTTCACAATATTTAGTATGTAGGAGACTGTAAGTATTATTTCGTTTGATCATATAAATTAAATTATTATTATTTTCATATATTGGTGCACTTGTGCACCAATCACAACACTAATTGCTACCTTTGTCATCTTCGTCGTCATATGACTTAATTAAGTTTGCATACAATGTAATTAAGTCATATGCTGAATTATTGAAAAATGAGCAAACAACATTTATTCATGTGAATAAGGCTTGTTGTCTCAGCAAATGATTTTTGCTAGTTGTTTTATGTGTAGTCATCACTCTTATCAACTGTGATATTGATGAAGCATATTATAAGTAGGCAACTGACTTTGATGTATTAAGTATTTTTTTAGGTCAATGGACCTGTGCATGGCAGTGACACTGATTCTATTCAATCTTTCAAAGCTAAAAGAAGAAATGGAAAATCTCATCAAATCGCCACATCATGTCCTTATGCAAGTATTTCTATGTTCTCTTCACCTAATTTTGCCTATGCTGGTCATTATTTTTCGGTTGCTGAAGTTCCTGGAAACTCAGTTTTCTGTTGTTAGGCTCACCTACATTGCAATTTCAGATAGTTAGCCTTGCAAGTAAGAACTACTATCCTCATGTATCACAGTGCTAGAAAAAAACAAAGGCACGGATTCAAATTTTGACTCGACAGAGTCTGACTATAGTTCATCTCAATCTTGATGAATTCATGCATGCATGCAGTCAGATGTAGCAACATTCGGTGTAGTTAGTGTTTTCACAATATGATGTCACCTAATGTGAACGTCAGATTAGGACTTCATAGACTTCTTGGAAACTGCTTTCTCTTTCATCTATAACTTCCATATTCCAGGTCAGCTCAGGAATATGGAGGTTATAGCTGAAAGAGAGAAAGCAGTTTATGGAGTCCTAATAATTCTGGATGATTCTTAAAATCAAGTGTCGCATAACGTAATACTCCTGTAATAAAGAAAAATGATCACAAAAGTGACTCTGATCATTCTGAAAGGAACAAAAACAAAATCGAGGCATTTGTCGGAGTTAGGTTCCTGCCCACTGAAATGGAAGGATTAGCTGTGCTCACTAGTTTCTATGCTATATATGGTTTGCGGCATTCAATTTTAATTTTCTTAGGATATAAGAACAAAATTAATTAACGTGGATAGTCTGTTTTTTCTACCCTGATTATACAGTCTTGCTTATAACCTATAAATTGAGCAGCTTATTATATTATAATAATCTGATCCATGGTTTACATTGTCATAATTTGGAGTCAGTTTATTTCAACTTACATATTATAAGCTTGATTAGCAGGGAGAAAACAGGATCCGAAGTCTGTATTCTCCTTGTCGTTTTCAATACATGACTCGGTCCCTGTTTTCTTTTTTCTATTCTTTGCAAAAAAACTGGACAGTAATTAATGTATACGGATAATTTTATTCTTATATACAATAATACATTTTAAAGACAAAACAGCGAGCTGTGATTTAGTACTACCTCCGTTTCAAATTACTATTCGTTGTTGATTTTTTTCCACGATCTTTGACCATTTGTCTTATTCAAAAAATTTATCCAAATATACAAACCAATAGGTTATATTTCAAGTTTATATAATGATAAAGCAAGTCACGTACAAAATAAATGATACTTTTGAAATTTTTTGAATAAGACGAATGGTCAAACGTTAAACGAAAAAGTCAACAACGAATAGTAATTTGGAACGAAGGTAGTAGCTAAAACCAACAATTAGATTTCAAGTTGACAAAATAAAAAAAAGCAGTGGAGTAGTAGTGCACATGCAAGTCATGCATTGCAGGGGATGGGGTCCAAACTAACTCAACGTCAACTGGGAGGTCAGCAAATCAGTCAACCATAGGAAAAACCTTTCTCCCCGCCGCTAGTTTCTGCACGCTAGCCATCTAGCCAAGAATTAACTGCTTGGAATATTTTCATTTGGTCAATTTCAGCAGCACTCATCATATGCATGGCTGTGGACTGGCTGCCTGATCTAGAATTCAAGATACTACGCCAAGGAGCTTATGGTGCAGTGGCAAAGGCCACTAGCTAGGAGGCTCCCACCCAGGGTTCAAATCTTGGGTGAGGCACATTAAACTTCAGAGGTCTTCCTTGAAGTATTTCTTTCAAAAAAAAAATTCAAGATACTACGACTGCTCGCTGATTAACTTTCCTGCTGTCACGTGCAGTAGAAAATAGAAAATGCGCATATTGCTAAACAAAGTTACAGTCATTTGTTGAGTTGACTGATGTCACAAAATATGTGAACCCGATGCTAAGCAATTTTGTTTTGTTTGAAATGAAGCACAAACATAACATACACACGTGTCACTATGAACATACATGCCTCATATCATACTACTTTGAGAACCTCGCTCAAAGAGATTAGGTCGGTGTTTTTTAATGGTAAGTGACATTGCCCTTTGACCCCGATTCCTTTTACAGGGTGTGTTTAGTTTAAAAAAAGAGAGGAAGAAAGTTTGGTGAAAATGTCATATCGGACACTGTAGCGCACTGTAGCATTTTTCGTTTGTTTGTGATAAACATTGTCCTACCATGACCTAAATAGGCTCAAAAGATTCGTCTCATCGTGTACATCAAAACTATATAATTATTTTTTTTATTTACCTACAATTAATACTCCATATATGAGAAGAGAGATTTGATATGATTTAATGTGATAGGTGAATAGTGAAGTTTGGAGAGAGAAATTTTGGGGAGTTTTGGGAACTAAACACAGCCACAGTAAGATTTCATAACTTCAATTTCGTGGTACTTCAAAAGTAGAGAACACCGCAACCGTAAACTGACTCATGGCAAATAAAAGAACTCAAGATATTGCGCTTGTGTGACCAGATGCGTGTTGGTTTGGTTAACTTGCGAAAAGATAACCCCTTCCGCTTAGCTGTTCTATATGGGGCGGCAGCATCCAAAGTGTTTTGTGCCTTACACTTCTCCAAAATTTATTTATACTATATTAGCATGAAGTGCATCTAGCTACCTTTCACACAGACATATTGGGAATTTTCCATTTGTTTCTCTCACATGATTAATTGATTATCTCATACAAAAACAGGCCGTTTATTTGAGATAAATAGTATCTCATATAGGCTATAGCTCAAGGCTACAACCATTAGATTACAATTTTTAATAATCAACGTATAGATGTCGAATAAAATAGAAAAAAGAAGGTAGACCCCGGAAGGCCACATCAGAGCAGTCACATGGTCACGCATAGGGAGGAAAAAATATCCTAGTAATAATTTTATTTTCCAAAAACAATATTTATGCATTATTACAGGGTGACAACAACAAACACATCGCCAAAAAAAACACAAATTGGCTTGCAATTCAGCTCCGCGTCGCACTTGTTGCCACATGGCTAAATATAATCTTAATGTACTCCATGTCGCTATTGATCAGTGGGCCACTAGACTGCAGATTCAGACTGGACAATGGTGGTTAGTTAATTACTTGTTCAAGGAAGGCATTAGTTCGGTTGTGCCGTGTGTCGCAGCTAGCAGCAGTACGTACAATTATTTTCTGACTTTCATTCCCCGGATCTTAATATCTTATTAACATGAATGCATCGAGCTAACAAGCTTTCGTACATTATAATATAAATATCTCCAGAGTTCGTTTGTTCTTTCACATGATTATTGTTTTTAATACTTGTATTAATATTAAATCATGCTTTTTATTGGATTAATTAAAAATGTACACGATGAAATAAGCGATATTAATTATTTAAAATGAGCAGACCAAAATAGTCTAGTGCATAATGTACGTTTTATCCCAGCAAATCATTCCTACTATTCTTATCTGTGCAGCCATCAGTCTTATTCGATCAACAGTGATATTAACTTACAAAGTACTTGAGTAGTTGGTCCATTAATTGTCAATCCTGTGGTTGAACTACGTACGTGGCACAAACTATATTCCAATATGGCAGAAATGAAAAATCTCTTAGAGTCGACTGACAAACTATATATATTTACATAGTCTTCCTATATATGTTCCCTTTCACCCTAATAAGTCCTTGCTTGTCATTATTTTCCATTTGCCAGTTCTTGGAAGAAACCATTTTCTTCCATAGGTTAGGCTACCCTAAATCTTATCTGAAATTAGCTTACGTAACTATAGCGTGTTTCAAAAGAATGTTAGCCTTGCAAGTAATAAGAACCACTACAAGGCATGGAAGTAAAAAATGATGAGATCATCAAAGAAGAATGTGAGCGCTTGACTCCCACATCGATTATTTACAAGAAGAAAAGTCTCCTTGAGCCCACACCAAGTACAAATAGATAACGGGAGGCCATATTCTGCTTGCCTCATTCCACAAAACCACTTGAAATATGTATGGTAAATATCACTGCCATGACTAAAAAATTGGGATCAATTTCCTACACATGTTTATTTTCTCAAAGATTTACAACAACTAGGTTAACTACTCTGATTATACAACTTTCACATACTACTACATTTTCTTTTGGCGAATTCAGAAGCTCTGAAAGCTGTTATCTGTTGTTATAAGCATATTATATAGCCTTTCTATATATGAAAAAGAACCAAGTCACGGTCAACTCCTTTTGGAATACTAACAACCTGATGACTGACATCTGGTAAGGAGAGTGCAATCTTCTTGGCACTCTCTAAGTAGCTCTCAAACCTCTTCTGGTTAACCCCATGTTTCTTCTCCAGTTTATCTGCAATCTTTGACGGTGCATTTTCAGCCAGGAGATCAATACCCGTGGCAAGATCAAGCTCCTCCTTCATGATTTGGTACTTGATTGCCTGCTTACGGAATGTCCAGTCACCGGTGATCCAGTCGAATTTGTATAGTGGCAGGAACCGATGGCCATAAGACGCGATGGACTCAATGGCGGCGAGGATGAACTTGAACTCCTCCTTGGACAGGTAGTAAGAAAAACTCAACCTAGTCCAACCTGGCTTCAGTCCACTATAACCCTGAAAAAAATGTGAAAGTAACAAATAGTGATATTGTTACTTTACACTATGTACTACACCACAAAAGTAGTATGCTTCAAATTAACCTATAGCACAATATAATTCAAATCATATATACCTGAAGAATCATGGACCGGATTCGAAGGGAGAGCTCATTCTCAATATTGAGCAATGTGTGCCCATAGGGGCCTGCGCATGCACAGCCACCCCTTGCCTGGATGCCGAAAAGGTCATTAAGGAGCCTTGTGACAAAACGGCCATGGAGAGGCAGGCGCCTGTGCCTCACATCAACCAGTGAATTGGACACCGGAGGATAGATGAGGAAGGAGAAGATTGGTAGGCGCTCTACGTTCGTGTTGCCAAGCACCCTTACATTCGGGTTGCTGACAAGCCTTTTCATTGCCATCTCCGAGTACACTCGCTCTCTGATGCTCATCATGTCATACCCAATGTACTCCTTGACCCAAAATGCAAGCGATGCACGAATCTTTTGGATGATCGGTGGCGTACCGGCATCCTCCCGCTCCTCGATGTCGTCGTAGTACAATGTATCCTGAATTTCACAAAACCATATTATATATAATTTGAACATATTAATTCATTGTACGAGGATGTAACCAACCATAGCTGCTCACATTCTCGTTGAAGCCGTTCACATAGGCCACAGTACCACCACCGCAAGTTGATGGAGGCTGGGAATTGAGCCGGTACAATGCTTTGTTCATCAGAAGGATGCCTGGTGTGCCTGGTCCACCAACAAATTTGTGTGGGCTCAAGAAGATTGCATCGTAGCCGTCAATTTCACCGGATTTCATATCAATCTTCACGTATGGTCCACTGCATTAAGACAATATATATAGTTAGAATTGATGCACCGATATATTATTTTTTTATGCACTCATGGAGAGATACAGAATTGAGGACAGGCGGCTCATATCTCTGAAATTCATATCCCACATAGTAGTTTATGTGGAAAAAGTTTCAATGACGACTTTCTGATAATGTTGAAAATAGGAAAATTCATACTAGGCCTAGAAGTCTATAGTTCTTAAAATGTTGGTCCTCCAGTAAGAGTCTTTTTTTTTCTCAATCAAAATGAATTCTTTAGATCTATTGCCCACAATTTCCTCCCCATTGACATTAGAAATTTCCCCAAGCAGTTCAGCTTACTTCAACACGGAAACGTGATACACAGAAGGTCAAGATATGTAGCTCCGGTTCATACATAACGTGAGATATTACTTGCATCAGATTGGCAGACTGTGCTGTCATAATCAATGCAGAGTGTAGATAAAACGAGCTGCACTGATGAGTCAAATTTATATGTTGCAACATTAATGTTTACGTGTATGCTGCTATGTAAACAGCAAAACATATTAAAGAAAATAAATCTAAACCTCAGTTTTTTTTTGGTAAAAAAGATTTAATGCAATCCCATGTATCATGTATATTCTTTTATCATAAAAAGCTTTAACAGTATGCATGTTTTATAAAGTGAGTATTAGCATACAACAATACTGAGAAACTTACAGGGTAATAAAACGTACCAAGACAATATATGCCAAGTTGTAGCCTTTCTTTGAATATGTAATTATCATTATAAATAAAAGAACTGTCTCGAGCAACTATGCAATTTTAATGACGGATTTGCTACGCTTAACTTAGTCACAAGAGAGTTTTAATTTATTAGATCATGTTGACAAATCTGCCGGATCCTAGAATGTCAAATCCATCCTTGCCATGCATATATAGATATTCAACGGAGTTGATCGAGAAAGACATCCGTTCTGTCGCTCTCATGGAGTCAAGTACGATGATGCATTGCTTTCTTTAATTATTTTTTTAATTATATTTGTTATTCTGCCGGCCGGTCGTCGCTCTCACCTCGCGGCGAAGTCGAAGCACGCGAACGCGCCGTGCTCGTGCAGGACGCGCGCGAGCTCGCGCGTGTCCGCCATGACGCCGGTGACGTTGCTGCACGCCGAGAAGGAGCCCAGCATGGGCCGGTCCGCGTACTCCGGCGAGGCGAGCGCGCGGCAGAGCGCCGCCACGTCGACGAGCCCGTCGGCGCCGGCGCCGATCTCCACGACCTCGGCGAGGCTCCGGCGCCACGAGAGCAGGTTGGAGTGGTGCTCGTAGGGCCCCACGAAGACGACCCACCGCTCCTCCGCCCGCAGCTGCCCGCCGGCGAGGAGGCGCTCGCGCAGCTCGACGGACGGCGCGGCGATGCCCATGACCTCCTGCAGGCGCTTGATGGCCGCCGTGGTGCCGGCGCCGCAGAAGAGCAGCGCGTCGCCGGCGCCGCCGCCCATGCAGCGCTTGACGTAGCGCGCCGCCTTGTGCACCAGCCGCGTCGTCTTGCTCCCGACGTGGCTGTCCTCCGTGTGCGTGTTCCCTACGATACATGAACGCATGATGAACAGATAAACACGTGTTCGATCAGAAGTGTATATACATGCATGCAAGCTCGATCATGTAGGCGTTCGTGCGTGCTCACCGTAGAAGGGGAGGACCTCGCTGACGAGGTAGTACGTCCTCGATGTAGCGGAGGCTCCGGCCGGACGCCGTCTGGTCGGCGTACGTGAGAAGGCGGCGGCCGAACGGCGTGTCGAACTCGACGTCGTTGCCGATGAGCTGCGACCGGAGCCACTCCACCTTCTCATCTTCCCCAGCTCCGGCGACGCTGATCTTCTCTTCCGCCAGCGTGCTGGCACGGAGAAGGTTCAGCAGGGTGGCGGCCATGCTCTTGGTGGCCGCCGCCTCTTCCGCCGCCGGCGACGCCGCCTTCACCGTGGCGGCCGTGGCCACCATGGCCCCGTGCTGACCTTGAACTTGAACAGATGGCATTATATATACCCTTAATTTGCAGCAACCGTTGGCTAGCTATATGTACTGTATATATGTATATCAACGTCAATATATGGCAGTGCTGAATTCTTGAAGCAAATGTCTTGTAGGGCTGTAGGCTCGTAGCTGTGTTTATGCTGTGTGTGTTTATGGCTTGAAGCTTAGTTTGCATGGAGACAGCAGGTTTATATAGCCGTTGGGTTGCATTGCACTGCGCGTGAGTTGAATGGTATGGAAAACAGGAGGAAGATCGAAGAGAGAAGAAACAGGAAGCAGGAGGAAGGAAGAACGAAAACTCAGTGGTGGTGGTTTTGATTTAGTTTAATGCATATGCATGCCGGGTCAATGCCAGTGCTTTGCTTGTGGTGACCAAATTCTTTGCCCATTTCTGCGTGAATTTCAGTGGGCATTCATTGCATTGGCTGCTATAGCTGCATCAGATATTCAGACTTGGACTTGGGCCGAAACATTTGTACTAGTATTTTTTTTTTCAAAATCGTTGAAATGCTTAGCGTAATCGATCTAATTAATGTGCATCTGCCGGTCAAAGGGCGTACAGAGCGCAAACTCGATGGACTGGTTCCGGCCACACTTTTTACGTGTAGGTAAATAGTACTGTACGTGATTTTAACTCTCGCAAAAAAATCAGAAGCATAAAAGGATGCCGTGCGCTGCCATTTGTTAAATCCAGGTTTTTAGTCACATTTTTATTCTTGTGCGAATCAAATAAGAAAAGAGAATCAGGGTACGTATGGATCATCATGAGGAGACGTTGTGCGCGTGGTACTGTACAGAAAGTATTACACTTATAACATGTGATTGATTTCTTCTGAGAAACACATTTCGTGTGATTTTATATTCCCCGCGGAACAAATTAAAGTTCACGTGGTACCTATAAAGAGGGGTGTCACTTTTGACCAAAGAGAATTTGACCAAATAACAAAACTAGAACGGTCAGCGCGCTCTTAGGGGGGATTTGAAAACACAATAAATTAAATTACAGGTACTAGACTGTAATGATTTCATATGTTTTTTAGATCTATTATTTTTATATGTAGGGTGCATGCAAAAGAACAGTAATGTGAGCCCTTCAATAATCATCTCTGTTTGTATGTACGACAAATATATGTTTTAGTTCGTCGATTTGAACCCTGAAATTTGTCGTTTTCTGCATCCGAGCCCTTTCAGTTCGCATTAGTTTATTTGAGAACCCCACACCGTTCAAGTTTATTTGTATGATGACATGGCTGCCAATTAAGCATAGAATTTTATACTATTTCTCTAACCAAATCAGTTGTTTCCTTCACAATAATTAGATAACTTTATTTGATTATACCATATCAATAATTATAGATCAAGAGATGAACAAACATCAGCAATCTAGATGACACGGTTTAGCAAGTTAAGGGACTCAAATATGCATTTTGAGAGTTCGGGGACCTAGATAACACTCCGGAACAAGTTTGAGGACCGCGTATTTCACTCCTTATTAAACTTTCTAAGCATAATGCGGTGGAGAGGGGCAGCAGAGTAGCGCTTCTGGCAAGCAAACAATTTATGTTCTATTTGCATGGAAAGTAAAAAAACAATAACATGGTTTTGCTAAATTATTTGGTTAATTTTGTGAAGGAACTAGATGTTTTGATGCAATGAACCTCGCGATTTCGAAAAAATATGGTACTGTTAAAACTGTCTTGTTTTGAAGTTTTAGGAACTCCACTGCTTATCTTTTTTTTTCCCCTAAACCATGATTTTACATGCACGTCTCTAATTTCTAAAACTATGCCACATCCATATATATAGGCCATAAGCCTATCCATGTGATACTTCAATTTTTTTCATATACCTTTTCTACTAAAGTATCATTCTTTTGTTCGTCGTTGTCCTTCGGTCCTTCCTACGTATACCACTTCTCAGCTCCACTAGCTCATTTTCTACCACACGCTGTAGTATACGCCACCGCCGGCTAATTAGAGAACCATCTCAAGGAAAAGCACCAAGAACCGGTCGACGTTTTATTCTACACTCTACTCCACTTAGAATTGAATTGAATTAAATTGATCTTGTCCCAAAGCTGCATCATGCGTATGGTTCGATGAGTATGCAGCCCTCAGCATGCTGCATACTAGTCGCCTTACTGTATATATACGTATATTCTTAATTCATTTGAAATTTTCAGCAAGAAAAACGTCGCTCAAAGTCCTTAGAAATTCGTGCTTCCCTTTTGACCTTGAATCGATGGGTCGCGTTCTTGACGGTACCGATGATACATGCACCGACGTGATTCTGCGTTACAGGATGGCAGAGACGGATACCTGTTTATAACTTAATTTATATGATGCGGTCATAACAACTTCATATATATATCTCTATACTAAGCTAGTAGATTGGTGGTGTACACCGCCATGATTTGGGTAAACTTACATATTGTGCTGAACTGATAACTAGTACTAACAACGTACGCGCGCGGTTAAATTAACAAGACGGGTAGTAACTAGTTGCAATACCCGAGACCAGTACTCCCTCCATACTCATATTAGATGATGTTTAGGACAAGGTTTGGGTCAAACCTTGGGAATATAAATCATAAATAACTTTTAAATCGTTGAGTTTAGAAATGTGAAAATCATATTAATAGATTTGTCTTGAAAAATTACTTTCATAAAAGGATACATCTATAACTTTTTAATAAATATTTTTATAGAAAATAGTAGTCAAAGTTGTGCTTTGGAGACCGTGTCGCTGTCCTAAACATCATCTAATATGAGTATGGAGGGAGTACTTTTTAATTTAGCGACCCAGTTCATCATGCACAAAACTACAACACGCACGTACGAGATAACAATCGCAGCAGCTCGATCATCAGTGAGAGAAAACGCAACGACACTACCTGCTGGGTCGACGAGTTTAAAGTCTGGCAACGAACTGCATGCATATACGTACACTTCCGATACATGCATTCTCGAAAGAAAAAATTCTTCATTTGTCCTTGGCGACCATATATGTGTGCTGGCGACCATGGAATTACATACGCCCACCAAAGTCACGAGATTATCAATTCTCTCGCTCATTTGTCCTTGGCGGATGGAATGGACACATGCACCGACCAGGGCTGGTTGTGCATACGCATACGCGCTTTGAAGCCCTGACCACGCAAATTAAGACACTGAAAGGAACTAGCTGGGGGTCGGTCCAAATGCATATGCAAGCGGGTAGTTATCTAGCTGCTAGTATACTCATATGTTGTTTCCTACACCACACGTACAGTTTATTAATGTGCATGTGTGCCGGTCAAAGTGAGTACAGAGCGCAAACTCGATGCTGGGCTGGTTCACATTTCGTCGCAAATAGTATGTGATTTCAACTCGCAAAAGAAAAAAATGAAAATAGTATGTGCCGGTCAAAGTTTTCTTTGCCATCAAAAACTTTGTATACCGAGTGTCATGGCTTTACCGAGTGCATAAGCCTCTTTGTCAAAGACAAACCCATTGACTCATGTAGTGAACCAATAAATATGTAAAAAGACATCTGTATCCCTGGTAACTCTTTGATTTTTTTATATGTTTTGTAACATATGTATAATGCACTCTTTCTTTTTGTAATATATATTCACACAGTTGCAATTTGCAGCGTTTCTTTTTTCTTGATTGGAAAAGGAACCAGCTGTGTCCGCACCAGCTACTCATCATTCCCTACGGTGTTGCGAATTGTTTATGTACTAAAGTGCCTCAACAGAAACAAGTGCTAACCTTCGCCGTACGTGTATCAAACATTTAACTAAATAGCCCCAACAGAAACAAGTGCTAAATTAACCTTCAATTCGTTCGTATAGCAAAGACTAACCTGCCTTGTACCGAATCCCCCACGCCTTCCCGTCCTGCATTGCAAAAACCATAATAAACCAATGATCCAAATGGACCGAGAAAGGAAAAGAATCAACGTAACGCAAGCGATCGAGAGGGCATCACCTTGTAGAGGTTGATCTCGGTGATCTGGAAGCAGACGTCAAAGCACTCAAGCCATGTGGTCTTGGCGACCTTGCACCCGACGCCCCGCCACCCCCGCCGGCAGGAACTGCACCATGTCGAACAGGTTCTCCTTCACCGCCGGCGGCGATCGAGGCGGCGGCCAGGGATAGGGTTTTGCGAATGCCGAAAGGTTATTCGTGTGTAGTTTGCATTGGCTGCTAGCTGCATCAGATCGATATTCAGACTGGACTTGGGCCCAAACTTTTTTTTTTCAAAATCGTTTAAATGCTTCGCATGATCTAATTAATGTCTGGTTCGCATTTCGTCGCACTTTTACGAGTAGGTAAATATTACGTGATTTCAACTCCCAAAAAAAAACTGAAAAGAAGATCACAAGCATAAGAGCATCTGCAAGAGCTTCTTCAAATCACACTAGCTAAATTCTCATTTAGAGAGCCATTTAGCTACCAATTTAACTTTTGAAGGGTGGGAGAACCAACAGCCTCGTCAAATCTTCTCTTCTTTCCAACTCTCCTCTCTCCTCTCTTCGCGTGTCAATCCAAGTTGGGCACCACTCGCAGGCAATGGACTCCACCACGAGCACCCAGCAGGTCACCGGCGACGCTGGATCTGAGAGAGGAAGGAGCTGGCGGATGGACTGGAGAAGAAAAGAGAGACGAGCGAGATGCAGCTCTGCTTGCTGGCTTGCTCGATTGGAGAAAAGAGATCAAGGCTCCTGCTTGCTTGATGCGCGAGATGAACACGGAGAGAGAGAAATTGTGTTCTTGCCGTGGGGAACAGAAGAGAAACAGAGAGCTTGCGGCTGCTGCTGTTGCTATCTTGCTGGGCATCGATTGCTTGTTCGATGCAAGAAATCAGAGATGAAGATGGTGCTGGCTGATTTAGAATAGAAGAGAGGAAAGACACTGGTGCTTGGCTTCATTGGTGGCTGCAGCGTGAGGGAGATGAGCGGGGGCGTCCGACGAGCGGGGATGAGCGGGGGCGGCGTCCGACGAGCTCCTCCCCCTCGGCGCACGAGCTCCTCCTCCCCCGGCGCTCCTCCTCCTCCTGGCGTCGTGCGTGGTGGCCTCGAATCTGGCGCCCGATGCCACGAGCTCCGCCAGCCCAGCTCCGCCGCCCGGGATGTCCGATGGGACGCCGCGAGCTCCGCCGCGGACCTCCGCCGAGACGCTGCGAGCTCCGCCGCCCCGCGCTGCGACGCCGCGAGCTCCGCCGCCCGAGACCTCCGCCGGGACGCCGCTCTCCGCCGGTAGGTGCGCGCCTGGGCAGCATGAGGAAAACGCGGGAGGGAGACGCAGAGGATTGCGAGCGGCTTCCACTCGGTATAGACACCGAGCGAGGCTCGAGTTTTGACGAGCGGGATACCGAGGACAGCGAATGCAGAGTCTGTTGGATCCTATATTTTTTGCTGTGTTCAAATTTTAGCTAGCATGTGAGTTTTACAGAGTCTGTTGGAGTTGCTCTAGAGCAACTCCAAGAGACTCTCTAAATTTATCAAGATTACTAGATTTAGAGATTTTGATTAAAAAGTTACCTTCCAACAGCTTCTTTATTTAGTTATGTAAACATAGTCACTCTCTATTCCGGATTTCTCGCTCTTCAAATATAGAAAAGAGAATAGCTTTTCAGAGTGCACACAAGATATAGAAAAGCTGTTGGAAAACGAAAATATATAGAAAACGATTCGTATTCAAATGGCTCTCTAAATGATGATTTAGATAGTGGGGTTTAGAGAGACTCTTGGAGAAGGAAGGATGCCGTGGCGTGCGCTGCCATATTGGTTAAATCCAGGTTTTTAGTCACATTTTCATTCTTGTGCGAATCAAATAAGAAAAGAGAATAAAGTTATGAATCATCATGAGGAGACATTGTGCGCGTACGTGGAACTGTACAGAAAGTAGACACTTATAACATGTGATTGATTTTTCTGAAAAACACATTTCGTGTGATTTTATATTCCCCAAAGTTCCACGTAGTACCTATGAAGTGGGGCGCGGCGTCCCTTTTGACCAAAGAGAATTTGACCAAACAACAAAACTTGAACGGTCAGCGCTCGTACGGGGATTTGAAAACACAATAAAATTACAGGTACTATACTATAATGATTTCATATGTTTTTTTAGATATATAATTTCATCTTTCGCAAAAAAAAGATATAATAATTTCATATGTAGGGTTTTATAACCCCTACCACCCTTTTCTTCCCGATCAAGTTAAAGGCAATATGCTCTGTTTTTATTGCAAACCTTAACATATATTTTTCCTAAACTCTTATCTTACAGGTTTTAGCATTTACTATACTCTTCGAGTACCATTTGGCGCATATCTATGTAGCATGTGAAAATTATTTTACATTAGGAGTAAACAAACATGAGAGATCAGTGGCGTTGCCAACACTTGAATGATACTACTCCTTATTTTTTATATTAAAATAAATTGTTACTTTTATGTAGGAATTGTTCAAGGGCCCTGTTTAGGAGTTCCTGGTCACATCATCAAACTTCTAAAAATTCTCTCTCCAAACTTCACAATTCACCTATCACATCAAATCTCTCTCCTCATGCATGGAGTACTAAACGTGGGTAAATAAAAAAACTAGTTACATAATTTTGATGTACACGACGAGACGAATCTTTTAAGCCTAGTTAGGTCATGATATGACAATGTTTATCACAAACAAACGAAAAGTGCTATAGTGTTCGATGTGACTTTTTCACTTTAATTTTTACCTTTTTCCAGGAACTAAACACCCCAAGGTCGTCACTAGTCCATATTTTGGGGATTGCTGCTCTCGGTGCATGCAAAAGAACAGTACTGTGAGCCCTTCAATCATCTCTGTTTATTTGTACGACAAATACATATCTGTTTTAGTTTGCTGATTTGAACCCTGCAGTTTGTCGTTTTCTGCATCCGAGCCCTGTCCACTTCGCATTAGTTTATTTGAGAACCCCACACCGTTCAAGTTATTTAGGGCCTGCTCGGCTCACAGCCACAGCAAGCCACGCCACAGTGCTGTGGCGGCTATGGCGAGGGAAACGGCGCCCCGCTACATTGGCATGGCGTGGTGTGGTGTGGCTGACAGCCACACACGCCCTTATTTATACTAGCGCTTAGTTTATATAACATATGATTTTTAAATCAAACCCTTCTATGTTATAATTTGTTCAATTGATTCCTCGAAAAAAATAATTTGTTCAATTAATGATACAGAACTACTCAGACATTATAATTTGTTCAACTAATTAAAACAGCAGATTAGAAGTTCTTTCATGTAGAACTTTTCGTTTCGACTTTACAATTTGAGTGGTTGGTAAGAATATTTTGTGATTTGGATAAATTGACATGTCCATGTAATAATTTGCTATCTTATTATTTCTGCAAGTACTATATATACATTAGCTCAATCACATGCATGCTTCTTGAGGTTCTATTAGGATAAGCATAAGGCGGAGGAGAGGCCCAGTAGTGCTTCTGGCAAGCAAACAATTTATGTTCTATTTGCATGCTTAGTAAAATAATAACATGGTTTTGCTGAATTATTTGGTTAATTTTGTGAAGAAACTAGATGTTTTGATGCAACAAACCTTGCAGTTTCGAAAAACTATGGTACTGTTGAAACTAACCTACTACTAATCTCTTTTTCTCTAAACCATGGTTTTACATGCATCTAATTTCTAAAAGTATCATTCTTTTGTTCGTCGTTGTCCTTCGGTCCTTCCTACGCATACTACTTCTCAGCTCCACTAGCTCATTTTCTACCACTCGCTGAAGTATACGCCACCGCCGGCTAATTAGAGAACCATCTCAAGGAAAAGCACCAAGAATCAGTCGACGTTTTATTCTACTCTGCTCCACTTAGAATTGAATTGATCTTGTCCAAAAGCTGCATGCGTATGGTTCGATGAGTATGCAGCCCTCAGCATGCTGCATACTAGTCGCCTTACTGTATATGTACGTATATTCTTAATTCATTTGAAATGTTCAGCAAGAAAAACGTCGTCGCTCAAAGTCCTTAGAAATTCGTGCTTCCCTTTTGACCTTGAATCGATTGGTCGCGTTCTTGACGGTACCGATGATACATGCACCGACGTGATTCTTCTGCGTTACAGCAGGATGGCAGGATGGAGACGGATATATACGGCGTACACCAGTTTATAATTGTTATGATGCGGTCATAACTTCATATATATAACATAAAAGCTAGCATATTGTGTGCTGAACTGCTGATAACTAGTTACGCGGTTAAACAAGACGGGTAGCTAGTAACACTAGTCGCACTATCCTAGACCAGTAAATTTTATTTTAGCAACCCGGCCAGTTCTGGATCCTTGTTTTTTCTTTTAGGTTCATCAATGCACAAAACTTTGACCACGTACTGCACACGCACTTACTACGAGATAACAATCGCAGCAGCTCATCATCAGTGAGAGCAACGCAACCACGACACTACTTGCTGGGTCGACACGGGTTTAAAGTCTGGCAACGAACTGCATGCATATACAATTCGTCTGATACATGCATTCTCGAAAGAAAAAAAAAATCTTCATTTCGTGCATGATATATGTGTGCTGGCGACCATGGAATTACGGCCACCAAAGTCACGAGAAAATCAATTCTCTCATTTGTCGTTGACGGATATGGACACATACACCGACCAGCTGGTTGTGCATACGCGCTTATTTGGAGCCCTGACCACACGTACGCAATAAGGACTGAAAGGAACTATAATAGAAATGCATATGCAAGCGGGTAGTTATCTAGCTGCTGGAGCATACGTACTCATATGTTGTTTTCTACACCACAGTGGTTTATTATTTGCATGTCCAATTTCTATGATATGAACTGGATTGATATGGCCGGGTTGTCCGGCCTGTTGTTCTTTGCATCTGAAAGTCGTTGGTTAATTACTTGGCTATTTCCATCCCCCAGGTGTACCAATGTGACTTTGACCATCATATTAGTTTAAACGTAAATCTAGAAACAGTTTTGCACATTTGCCTTTAACAAATTCAAATACGAACGAATAAATTATCTAAATATCATCTATCGTACAGCCAAAATGTGTTTGTGACAGCGTCATGGACGACCATGTATATGATGGGAGTCAGTCTCTGCTCCTCAGCAACTGCTCCTTCTCCAGGTGATCTCGGGAAGGGGAGGACAATGCCGCTTCGAGCAAGCTCGGTACACGTTGCAGGAATGGTGGTGCTCTCTGAGAAAGCAGCAACCAAGACAGAGGAAAGGGCCATGCTCATTGCTTGGGGGCTCTGGAAGGAGAGAAACGCTCGCTTATTCGATGATCGAGCATCTTCTTGCCAAGAGCTGATACACCGCATCAGGGAAGAAGTTGATGTTTGGGTGTTGGCAGGCGCCGCTCGCCTTGGCTGTTTTGTAGCCGAGTAATAGGAGTAGGTTTGGTTTCGGCCAGGTTGTTTCTGCGTTTGCAAGTGTAGGCGTGAGTTCCTTCCACCGGAGTTTTGTAATAGGGAACATACAACATTTTCCGTTTTTCTTATAGCTCTTTACGGTGTGCCACCTGCTAGTATGGTAGTATAAACTAGATACTGACAGGGGTATTATGGTAACATAAAAAAAAGTCTCTCCTAAAAAATTTTTCCAGGCGGCCGGACCCGTGCTGTCTCGCCCATCCGAGCTGCCGGATCCAAAAAAGATATGCCATAATTACATATCTACCATTCCAAACTTATATGTCAAAATTACATATTTGCCATTTTATTTTTTTTTCCATAGTACCCTTATACTACCTATACTACTGAGTTCATACTACCCATACTACTAAAACGGTTACAGTAGTATACAATTAATCTGGTTCGTCCGATCTTTACATATTAGTCCTCCGATCTTTACATACTAATCCTTTTAGTATGGCACACCATAAATGAGCTCTCTTCTTAATACAATGATACGCAGCTCTCCTGCGTATTCGAGAAAAAAAAAAGTCTCTGCTCCTCAGCTCGATCAGTTGTCTTCCAGCATTGACGATAATGCTCAGCTCTCCGCCCCCTGGTTTCTGCTCCGAACGCCGCCGACAGACCGGTAATGCTCAGACTCATCATACTTGAAGTAAACGGACGTCCTAACCAGCCATTAACCAAGAACAGAGAGCAGCTAGCATATGGTGATACTAGAATTAGTAAACGTGCCATTGGAAATCATGTTTTCATAGCCAGTCTCAGTCCGGTCAAGATCGTAGCACTCATCGTAGTAGATACTAGAAAAACAATTACTTACTGCTGAGTGGCTGGAGACGGGAAGCGATAGATCAGAGTTCCAGCGACAGTGGGAGCACTCAGGATCCGACCCTGGAAATTAGTAACCCATATAGTTGGAATCATATGCATGCATATTTGGCTCGGCGTGACAAAAACCAAACAGACTGGAGCTCTTCTTGTAGCCGTTGGTGTTGGAGTCTGGTGTTGGAGTCTTAGGCTCCACGGACGGTCGGGCCCGGCAGATGTTGCTTTGGTTTCTTGGCCCTTTAGGTTGGTCGTTTAGAGTAGTTTTTCTATCTCTGGCAAGAGGCTTAGAGAGTCCTTTTATGGATCCGTCGGATTCTGCCATCTCGTGGCATGTGCTCTATTGTAAACTGGTAATCCCAGTATTTCCTTTATGCTTTATATATAAAGCTGACTTCGGTCTTTGGAGGAGGACAAAAACCAAACAGACCGGCCGCTTGCTGGTCGATCGTGTTCACGATCGGTCAATTGACAATTCGTATCAGCTCCAGCTGCATATGACATTAGGACTTCTAGCCAGATGCATGATCCCAGAATTCAACATACTACTGCGCTGGTTAACTTTTACTGCTGTCACGTGCAGTAGAAAATAGAAAAATACATGCATGCATACAGCCCACTCTTGTCTGATGACTGGACAAGTCAAGAGAGCGTGTCAAAGTCCTTCCGTATCAAGAAGTCATGATTTCTCTTCGGCGCGCGTGTGCAACCGTGCAGGAAAAAAATGCAGAGTGACAGCAAGTGCTAAACATGTAAGGGGAAAAAACTACGGAAAAAAAAAGTATATGTCTAGCCGAGAAGAGGCCCTGACACCCAATGGTAACATGAAAACGACCAATAGTTGCTCTGCGAACCGAACCATGGGCTGTTGAATGGTTTGAGTGTTTGATTGACAGAGTTCTAGAGTAGGTTCTATAGGATGATTCCAAGCTTTGCTTTCTATAGAAGTATCCTTGTACTGATTCTGTGAATTGGTTTTATAAAATGAACTAGAATAATGTTAAGAGTTGAATAAACTGTTCTATAGTTCATCTTCCTAGACATTGTACAAAGCTACGCAATGGAAGTTTAATTAGCTGGGTAATTTTTAGTTTCATCATTAAAAGAAGTCCAAAACCAGTTAGGTTTCGAGTTGACAAGAGCAGGACATGGTATCGATCGAAGTCCTAGCTGAGAAAATTAAAGATCAACGAGGAGGTCAGTCAGTCGGTTGCTCCTGATGGTCTTCCGTGCTGCGTGATGGAGGTCGCTTGCTGTTTAGTATGGTCCAGGTCACAATTCTAGATACTAATGCGCTGATTAGCCATCACCACGTGCCGTAGAAAATAGGAAAAAGTCCAAATTACTCCCAGTATAGCGAAAGTCCGGATAACCCCTAAACTATGTTTTGGTTTAATTTACCCCCTAAACTATGTTATTTGGTCCAACTTACCCCTTAACATAATTTATCTTTTTTGTTTCTTCATGCACAAGGTGAATTTTAGTTTGAGACTTTGCAAGGAGGTAGTGAACATCATAATCTATATTAGAAAATATTTTATAAATTTTTCATCACTACTTTCTATATAATATTGTATTTTAAGGATAACTTTGTTATTAAATATATTACCCTACCAAAACAGTGACAAAAAATTTATGATATATTTTTTTAACATGTCTTATATTGTCTGCTATAATTTTGCAAAAGTTAAACTTTAAATTCCACTTGTGCATGGAGAAACAAAAAAAGATAAATTGTGTAAAGGGGTAAATTGAACCAAATGACATAGTTTAGGGGGTAAACTGGACCAAGAATTACTTTAGGGGGTTATACAAACTTTGGCTATACTTGAGGGGAGTAATTTGGACTTTTTCCTAGAAAATACTAGGAAAAAGAATTACTGCTTGATGGAGGTCGCTTGCCATTCGTGTTTCCATGAGTTTTGGCTGCTAGTAGAGAAGAGTCGCAGTAGGACATTTCTTTTTCTCTTTACTAGCAGACGCGACACGTGCGTACGCACGTGTGTGTATAAAGCTTTAGCTATTCTAAAATTTAGAGATACATTATTTTTTGAGTTAGTTGGTCTTTATTTATATGGAGAAAAACTCTTCAATCATTTGTCTATTAGCAATACGGGATAATTGTGTGCACGTGGGGAGTTAGGGGCCCCCCTGGCCGAAGGTGGGTACGCGCGGGACGTTGGGTGAAAAAAGTTTTGCGGAGAATGAACTAAAAGCGCCCGGAACATGCAAAATTTTTGATACTTTCTAGTTTTTCCCTCCCACCAAAGCCCGACAGGTGGGTCCTCTGTGAGAGGGTACGGGTAGGATTTTTGGTAGAAAGTGTTTTCAATTCTCTAGGATCCTTTTAGTATAGAGAAAAACTCTTCAATCTTTTTTCTATTAGCAATACGGGATAAATGTGTGCATGTGGGGAGTTAGGGGCCCACCTGGCCGGAGGTGGGTACGCGCGGGACGTTGGGTGAAAAAAGTTTTGCGGAGAATGAACTAAAAGCGCCCGGAACATGCAAAAATTTTGATGATTTTTAGTTTTTCCCTCCCACCAAAGCCCGACAGGTGGGTCCTCTGTGAGAGGGTATGGGTAGGATTTTTGGTAGAAAGTATTTTCAATTCTTTAGGATCATTCATGTTTTGCCTTTTTTCTCTTTCGAGATGAAATGCCACGCTGGTCCATGGACTGGCTGGCATGGGTAGCAGGGTTCATACCTCTTGAAAAATATTCTATGCCAAATATAACTCGTATCGGGTTTTTGTTTTGTTCAGAATACGCATTTACATTTGTACTCCCTCTGTGAACTAATTTGTTTAGCTCGAACGGCATATATTTTAGTTTTGTGAGTCAGATAAGGAAACGAGGTAGTGCAAATGGTCAATGGGCCCATGTCCACTGCAGCTTCCACCTGACTACCTGAGACAGAGAGATCAGCCCATGGATACGGCCCATAGATCATGGGATCCACATTAATCCGGCCCATCCTGAGGCTCACCGGGGCGTGGGAACGAAACAAGGTGGCTAGCAAACCCAAATTTTGGGAAAAAAATGTTTTAGATAGATCATTCGTAAGTACCTAGATTTTAAGAAAAGAGATTTATGGAGATAATCCTCAAAATGTAAGAACAGGGGGAGAAAGGTACGATAAAACAAAACAGGTAAAGCAGAGGTAAAAAAAAACATATGAATTTGAAGAGAGATGAAGCACGACAAAACTTTACACGAGGTTGAAGGCTTGATACTTTCAACCCGGTCCTAATACCTGTAAAACATGCATTCACGAAAAGAGTTGAATCGGTCAAATCAGCTTTCATGTAGGTAAAACTCCCGCTCAGGGGCTGAATTAAGCTAGTATAAATAGGAAGAGGGAGTAAATTGAGCTAATATTTTGGTAAAGGGGTAGGATAGACAAAGTGAATAGATAAAGGGAGTAAAATGGACTTTTTCCGTAAAGAAAAAATATCAAAATTTATTCAAATAGAATTGCAGAAAAAATGGTATTTTTAAGATGATATATGCGAATTTCAACTAAAGTATATTGGTTACCTTGCTAGCTACCCTCCCATCTGCTAGATTGCTGCCATTAAAAAAAAGACCTTATAGCCTTTTTCTGCTCAATTGCTATGCTTACCATTACAAATGAAGGGATTTACTTTGGGCCCAAGACCTGTTGTGGGCTGATTGGGTTTGGGCCTAGCCCAGTTTTAATGGTTCGGTTTTTTCTACTTGGGCTCACTCTGTTCGGTGTTAAATGGACCGAGCCGTCTAGTAGGCCAGTGGATTGGTTCAGCCTGGTTTGGTTGAACACCCACCCTGTTAAGGCCTCCTTCAGTAGGGAAGGAATTGTTCCGGACGCTGTTTCGTTCCCTGTCCGGATTGGGTGGATCCCCACGCGTCCACTCAATCCCTGTCAGGTTCCATTCCACCTGGCAGTACTAATTCCTTGCTCCCTTTTTCTCGTTCGGTTATGTCCAGCATCAACGCAGAGATGCAGCATGAATATGGAGATAAGAAATTAACATCATACAGTTATATCCAGATATTTGGCTAATGCAACCAAACAAGACCAAGCTTAAAACAGTTCAAAGTACCATTCAAAGCAAATCAAACTGAAGTTTGACAACCTGACAGGCAGATGCAAATGCTAGTCAGCAAAATACATAAGGAAATGGAAAATAAATGAATATCCATGACAAGTTCCATCGGCAGATGTTAGTATTACTGCTTATGAGCAAAGTGTATTAGACAATATAGATCCTAGCCTTTGCAGAAATACCTCAGAGCCCCTCCATGCACAGCACAACAGCAATAAGTTTCAGGGCAACATAATTTTGCCAATCAGAATTACAAAGTGCGCATATTAGAATCATAACTTAGGAAATTGTATAGCCAAAAGAATCTTCCGTCCTCTCAAGAGAGTACTTAGAAACATCTAAACCAACAGGTGACTTGGCCAAACCTAGTCAAGTGACCACATGCTTTGTCCAGTAGAGCGTTTCTTGATGATTGACTTATGTACTTCCCTGAAAATACCATCAAGCTTATTCAGATAAAGATGTGGCTTTAAAGAAAATTGAAAGTAGAAGTACATGATTCACCTAAATATTACTGCTGCACATTAACAAATCAGATAAAAAATTTTGCATAAAAAATGGTAGCTAAGTGGTTACATAAATTGGAAGGACACAGATCATGAACTAATTTTGTCATAACCATACCATTTCCGTGCAAGAACTAGTAATACATCCCTATAAGCCACACACAAGGAGAACTACGGATTAAAAAACTATGGCCTAGCTACTATTTTTAAGAAACTGACTCAATATTTCCCGCCTCTAGCTGGAAACCGTGATTACTACCTTTCCTAATTAAGTCAGTCTGAGAGATCGCTTATTTTCTTCCCAGCTATTTTAGATATGTAAAACAGTAGTTTAAATGTCCTACGCTCTATTGGATCATTCTAAAATGTTAATTCACCATTCAAGTGTGTTCATTGAGTTTACCAACTTCTCAATAGGGATACAATACTGCATTCAGAAAAGAAAATTGGAACGAGAGAACAGAAAAGGGCACGTTAAGAAGCCAGGAAATGGCTAATGAGCGCATAATTCCTCTATTGACTTCCTCGGTATAAATCACACCTAAGAGAAAATGCCAAGCATAAGCAAAAAGGTTTCTGCTCGTCCTACTCTGGATGGGTCGTTTTCAGGTTTATACTGACAAACAGCTTAAGAACCGCAAGAAACAAGTGGCAACTGCTAGGAAGCAACACGCTTTTTTTTAGAAAAATGGTTACACAGAGATGCTAAATTAGTTGTTGTTTGACATTGATAAGCACTTGATTCCATGAACAAACAGATAAAGCTAGACCAACTGTGCATGTTTGATTCATTCAGTTAGCGGCGACTAACCAAGTGCAGGTCATGTCAATGTTACCTTTTTGATTTAACAAGCTCATACCATACATATCCAACGACTTTGGTACAAACAGAATCAGTACATAGATCAAATAAATTCCAGTTGTTTTAAGTCTACATTGTTCAGTAATTCATCTATTGCACTTTCGATATGCTTTTACTCATCAAAATCAGAATACTATTGGCCCATGGCATTCTCGAATGAAATGAACCAATATAACTACGTAGTTAGTTCAGAAAGTTGGCACTTTGCTATTGGATTCACTAGAGCTCTGGGCCATGCATCACCGAGCATTAAGAAAAGAGATTTATGGAGATAATCCTCAAAATGTAAGAACAGGGGGAGAAAGGTACGATAAAACAAAACAGGTAAAGCAGAGGTAAAAAAAAACATATGAATTTGAAGAGAGATGAAGCACGACAAAACTTTACACGAGGTTGAAGGCTTGATACTTTCAACCCGGTCCTAATACCTGTAAAACATGCATTCACGAAAAGAGTTGAATCGGTCAAATCAGCTTTCATGTAGGTAAAACTCCCGCTCAGGGGCTGAATTAAGCTAGTATAAATAGGAGGAGGGAGTAAATTGAGCTAATATTTTGGTAAAGGGGTAGGGTAGACAAAGTGAATAGATAAAGGGAGTAAAATGGACTTTTTCCATAAAGAAAAAATATCAAAATTTATTCAAATAGAATTGCAGAAAAAATGGTATTTTTAAGATGATATATGCGAATTTCAACTAAAGTATATTGGTTACCTTGCTAGCTACCCTCCCATCTGCTAGATTGCTGCCATTAAAAAAAAGACCTTATAGCCTTTTTCTGCTCAATTGCTATGCTTACCATTACAAATGAAGGGATTTACTTTGGGCCCAAGACCTGTTGTGGGCTGATTGGGTTTGGGCCTAGCCCAGTTTTAATGGTTCGGTTTTTTCTACTTGGGCTCACTCTGTTCGGTGTTAAATGGACCGAGCCGTCTAGTAGGCCAGTGGATTGGTTCAGCCTGGTTTGGTTGAACACCCACCCTGTTAAGGCCTCCTTCAGTAGGGAAGGAATTGTTCCGGACGCTGTTTCGTTCCCTGTCCGGATTGGGTGGATCCCCACGCGTCCACTCAATCCCTGTCAGGTTCCATTCCACCTGGCAGTACTAATTCCTTGCTCCCTTTTTCTCGTTCGGTTATGTCCAGCATCAACGCAGAGATGCAGCATGAATATGGAGATAAGAAATTAACATCATACAGTTATATCCAGATATTTGGCTAATGCAACCAAACAAGACCAAGCTTAAAACAGTTCAAAGTACCATTCAAAGCAAATCAAACTGAAGTTTGACAACCTGACAGGCAGATGCAAATGCTAGTCAGCAAAATACATAAGGAAATGGAAAATAAATGAATATCCATGACAAGTTCCATCGGCAGATGTTAGTATTACTGCTTATGAGCAAAGTGTATTAGACAATATAGATCCTAGCCTTTGCAGAAATACCTCAGAGCCCCTCCATGCACAGCACAACAGCAATAAGTTTCAGGGCAACATAATTTTGCCAATCAGAATTACAAAGTGCGCATATTAGAATCATAACTTAGGAAATTGTATAGCCAAAAGAATCTTCCGTCCTCTCAAGAGAGTACTTAGAAACATCTAAACCAACAGGTGACTTGGCCAAACCTAGTCAAGTGACCACATGCTTTGTCCAGTAGAGCGTTTCTTGATGATTGACTTATGTACTTCCCTGAAAATACCATCAAGCTTATTCAGATAAAGATGTGGCTTTAAAGAAAATTGAAAGTAGAAGTACATGATTCACCTAAATATTACTGCTGCACATTAACAAATCAGATAAAAAATTTTGCATAAAAAATGGTAGCTAAGTGGTTACATAAATTGGAAGGACACAGATCATGAACTAATTTTGTCATAACCATACCATTTCCGTGCAAGAACTAGTAATACATCCCTATAAGCCACACACAAGGAGAACTACGGATTAAAAAACTATGGCCTAGCTACTATTTTTAAGAAACTGACTCAATATTTCCCGCCTCTAGCTGGAAACCGTGATTACTACCTTTCCTAATTAAGTCAGTCTGAGAGATCGCTTATTTTCTTCCCAGCTATTTTAGATATGTAAAACAGTAGTTTAAATGTCCTACGCTCTATTGGATCATTCTAAAATGTTAATTCACCATTCAAGTGTGTTCATTGAGTTTACCAACTTCTCAATAGGGATACAATACTGCATTCAGAAAAGAAAATTGGAACAAGTTGCGACACTATGCACTCTTTCTCCATTTTTT
>OAMR01000002.1:2038509-2071937 GCA_900205405.1 Echinochloa crus-galli
ATTATTTTTCGAGTTAGTTGATCTTTATTTATATGGAGAAAAACTCTTCAATCTTTTGTCTATTAGCAATACGGGATAATTGTGTGCACGTGGGGAGTTAGGGGCCCACTTGGCCGGAGGTGGGTACGCGCGGGACGTTGGGTGAAAAAAGTTTTGCGGAGAATGAACTAAAAGCGCCCGGAACATGCAAAAATTTTGATGATTTTTAGTTTTTCCCTCCCACCAAAGCCCGACAGGTGGGTCCTCTGTGAGAGGGTATGGGTAGGATTTTTGGTAGAAAGTATTTTCAATTCTTTAGGATCATTCATGTTTTGCCTTTTTTCTCTTTCGAGATGAAATGCCACGCTGGTCCATGGACTGGCTGGCATGGGTAGCAGGGTTCATACCTCTTGAAAAATATTCTATGCCAAATATAACTCGTATCGGGTTTTTGTTTTGTTCAGAATACGCATTTACATTTGTACTCCCTCTGTGAACTAATTTGTTTAGCTCGAACGTTATATATTTTAGTTTTGTGAGTCAGATAAGGAAACGAGGTAGTGCAAATGGTCAATGGGCCCATGTCCACTGCAGCTTCCACCTGACTACCTGAGACAGAGAGATCAGCCCATGGATACGGCCCATAGATCATGGGATCCACATTAATCCGGCCCATCCTGAGGCTCACCGGGGCGTGGGAACGAAACAAGGTGGCTAGCAAACCCAAATTTTGGGAAAAAAATGTTTTAGATAGATCATTCGTAAGTACCTAGATTTTAAGAAAAGAGATTTATGGAGATAATCCTCAAAATGTAAGAACAGGGGGAGAAAGGTACGATAAAACAAAACAGGTAAAGCAGAGGTAAAAAAAAACATATGAATTTGAAGAGAGATGAAGCACGACAAAACTTTACACGAGGTTGAAGGCTTGATACTTTCAACCCGGTCCTAATACCTGTAAAACATGCATTCACGAAAAGAGTTGAATCGGTCAAATCAGCTTTCATGTAGGTAAAACTCCCGCTCAGGGGCTGAATTAAGCTAGTATAAATAGGAAGAGGGAGTAAATTGAGCTAATATTTTGGTAAAGGGGTAGGATAGACAAAGTGAATAGATAAAGGGAGTAAAATGGACTTTTTCCGTAAAGAAAAAATATCAAAATTTATTCAAATAGAATTGCAGAAAAAATGGTATTTTTAAGATGATATATGCGAATTTCAACTAAAGTATATTGGTTACCTTGCTAGCTACCCTCCCATCTGCTAGATTGCTGCCATTAAAAAAAAGACCTTATAGCCTTTTTCTGCTCAATTGCTATGCTTAACATTACAAACGAAGGGATTTACTTTGGGCCCAAGACCTGTTGTGGGCTGATTGGGTTTGGGCCTAGCCCAGTTTTAATGGTTCGGTTTTTTCTACTTGGGTTCACTCAGTTCGGTGTTAAATGGACCGAGCCGTCTAGTAGGCCAGTGGATTGGTTCAGCCTGGTTTGGTTGAACACCCACCCTGTTAAGGCCTCCTTCAGCAGGAAAGGAATTGTTCCCGACGCTGTTTTGTTCCCTGTCCGGATTGGGTGGATCCCCACCAATGTTGCAAATAGCGGGCTATAGAATTTAGCGGAGTACTTCTAAAAAAGCTATAGGGGCTATAGCGCAGCTATAGCGGAAGCTATAACATTTAGCGGTATGTGAAAAACTATCAAAATTTAGCCCTAAATATTACCAATTTTATGATTTCCAGCTCATATTTCATAAATACATGCAAACACTAGTGAATACATAAGGAAATGAGCTCCAATTCACAAGATATATCATAAATCATACCATGCTGTTCATAAATCACAAGTATATAAGTTCATAAGTCAAACATAGCGGTGTTAGCGGAGCTAAGCTATTGAATTTAGCGGGGCTATTTCATGATATAGCGGAGTTAGCGTCATTAGCGGTAATATTTGCAATATCGTAGCGGCATGTGTCTCAAAAAGCTATAGCGAAGCTATAGCAGAGCTATAGCGAGCTATTTGCAACCTTGATCCCCACGCGTCCACTCAATCCCTGTCAGGTTTCATTCCACCTGGTAGTACTAATTCCTTGCTTCCTTTTTCTCGTTCGGTTATGTCCAGCATCAACGCAGAGATGCAGCATGAATATGGAGATAAGAAATTAACATCATACAGTTATATCCAGATATTTGGCTAATACAACCAAACAAGACCAAGCTTAAAACAGTTCAAAGTGCCATTCAAAGCAAATCAAACTGAAGTTTGACAACCTGACAGGCAGATGCAAATGCTAGTCAGCAAAATACATAAGGAAATGGAAAATAAATGAATATCCATGACAAGTTCCATCGGCAGATGTTAGTATTACTGCTTATGAGCAAAGTATTTGGATAAAAATGGTAGCTAAGTGGTTACATAAATTGGAAGGACACAAATCATGAACTAATTTTGGCATAACCATACCATTTCGGTGCAAGAACTAGTAATACATCCCTATAAGCCACACATCACAAGGAGAACTACGGATTAAAAAACTATGGCCTAGCTACTATTTTTAAGAAACTGACTCAATATTTCCCGCCTCTAGCTGGAAACCGTGATTACTACCTTTCCTAATTAAGTCAGTCTGAGAGATCGCTTATTTTCTTCCCAGCTATTTTAGATATGTAAAACAGTAGTTTAAATGTCCTACGCTCTATTGGATCATTCTAAAATGTTAATTCACCATTCAAGTGTGTTCATTGAGTTTACCAACTTCTCAATAGGGATACAATACTGCATTCAGAAAAGAAAATTGGAACGAGAGAACAGAAAAGGGCACGTTAAGAAGCCAGGAAATGGCTAATGAGCGCATAATTCCTCTATTGACTTCCTCGGTATAAATCACACCTAAGAGAAAATGCCAAGCATAAGCAAAAAGGTTTATGCTTGTCCTACTCTGGATGGGTCGTTTTCAGGTTTATACTGACAAGCAGCTTAAGAACCGCAAGAAACAAGTGGCAACTGCTAGGAAGCAACACGCTTTTTTTTAGAAAAATGGTTACACAGAGATGCTAAATTAGTTGTTGTTTGACATCAATAAGCACTTGATTCCATGAACAAACAGATAAAGCTAGACCAACTGTGCATGTTTGATTCATTCAGTTAGCGGCGACTAACCAAGTGCAGGTCATGTCAATGTTACCTTTTTGATTTAACAAGCTCATACCATACATATCCAGCGACTTCAGTACAAACAGAATCAGTACATACATCAAATAAATTCCAGTTGTTTTAAGTCTACATTGTTCAGTAATTCATCTACTGCACTTTCGATATGCTTTTAGTCATCAAAATCATAATACTATTGGCCCATGGCATTCTCGAATGAAATGAACCAATATAACTACGTAGTTAGTTCAGAAAGTTGGCACTTTGCTATTGGATTCACTAGAGCTCTGGGCCATGCATCACCGAGCAAGCTGAGACATACAAGATGTTCAAAACAATCAACAGGGAGCTAGAGATCGATACACCCACAAGCGCATGTAGCCTGGACGCACGCGCATCTGCTCGCGGTGCTCGTGCGCTCTCCAAGAACAGCGACGAACCAGATCTGACGAGGAGAGAAGAGGAGAGGGGAAGGAAGGACGGCGCGTTACCGGGGAGCGGGGAGATGAAAGCATGAGGCTCCTGCAACTTATTGTTTTTTAAAAGAAAGACTTTTCAACTCCTGCTCTCAGGCTTCGATGGCTATGGCATGGCATGAATGGGATGAACAGGACAGACCTTGGAAAGGAACTGAACCACCGGTTTCCAGGGGCGGGCCCAGGATTTTGAATATGGGTATTCAAAATTTCAAATAACAGAAAAAAATTATTTTAGACGGCCTAAATTATTAATGCACACCACAAAACTGAGTACTAACAGACTAGAATTGACTGAAAAGACCATTTATAATGCTAATTTTTGTTTTTTTATACACATACTTGATATACACTACATATACAAATTTTGTTGTAAAAAATAATGGGTATTCAATTGAATACCCTTGAAACAAGGTGGGCCCGCCCCTGCCGGTTTCCCTTGTGCTCCATGATAATTTGTGCTCCCTGAATAGATCAGGAAGCGGAGCATAGAGATTTAACTTCTTCTAAATGGCAAGATAGAAATGGAAGTTGCTGAGCAAGGGGGAAGCTTTCACCAGGTTGTGGATCGTTTCAGCCGTCGGCTACAATTGCTGCAGCAGGATAATTAAAGAGGGTGGGATCTACTTTGAGGGTGAAGAAAGGAGAACTCAATCTCATATGCTTCATGTGTAGCTGGAACAACATTTTTATTTTGCACCTTTAGTTTCTTTTGTCCCGGTTGTTCAACTTGTTCGAACATATATATACTGGGTTCTGGTCATTTTCTGTAAGCTGGCTTTACCACCAGTACCTTGTTTAAGCTTTCAATTCAAAAGCGGGGCTGAGGCCTATTATTTAAATAATTTATGCTCCCTGAACCACAAGAAGGCTACAGCTGATAATTTGTCAGTGCAATCCCTTGTGCTCCCTATGTGGTCTGAATCAGGAATACATCTCCTGAGGTGCCCGTTTGCACTTGAAGTCTGGGAGAGTTTTTGTCTGGTTTCTTGCATACCAGATCAAGAGTTGGACTTGCTGGACTGGTGGGGTGTCAAAGCTAGGCTGCAATGCTAATGTATTCCGCGTCGAACATTTGGACTCAAAGCAAAGATAATGTTGCGCAAAGGTGGCCTGTGGAAGCCTGGAGTTAATTGATTCAAATGATTACTGTTCATCATCCTAGCTAGTTGTACCTTTGAGCACCTAGTGCTTTTAAGTTCTGTAATATAATGTTGTATTGCAAAACTTTAGAACTCCTGCTCTCTTCTACTTTAAATGATAGTGCGGTGGTCCCACAACTTATTAAAAGAAAGAATTCAGCGAAACTTATTTAAAAGGGAGTGGATTGGAAATTGAGTTATTAGTTAACTTACCACTGTCGCCTTCCCTTTGCGCTGACGCTGAATCTCCAATATAGCATGCTGACCTGTATATATTGGGCATTTATATGTTGATTAGCAAACCTACTTGTTCAGATCAAGCTATGTTAGAAATCAAATAGGAAGAACTGATGTTGTAACTTGAAAACTCACCCTCCGGCTCCACGGCATCCGGCTCCACGACCTCCGGCTCCATGACCTCTGGTTGTGGAGGTAGCCTCCGCTTCCTGCACCAAAAGACCAAGCCGATCAAGTCGGCTATCACAAGGATAGCCACGACTGCACCCAGTGCGGCTGTAACCCAAAGCAGAGTATGCTTGCAGTGCGTGTGCTTCTCCTCCACTGCTCCAGGCAAAATCGATCATGTAATGATCGACGTAGATAATATTAATTATTGCTAGTAAGAAAGAAAAATTCTAAAAGTGGCACATTTCTCGATTGTAAACCCACCGTTTACGGCAATATCCACCATCGGCATGCCACTGAAGAAGGATTGTGGTGCAAAGCGAAAGTTGCACCACAGCCGGGCTGCCCTCCCTGCCGTCAAGTTTTGAGCCAAGATGGTCTCAAACAACTCCCCAAGACAGGTGTCACAGTCCTCGGCTGACAAGGTCGGCAGACATTGAGCGAGGGCATAGATCTTCACCTCAAACTCTGATCCGGTGAAGTTCATCTGTCCCGTTGCAAATCGCCCAGGAGAGGCTGCTGTCCTTGGGGCCACACCTTTCGTTAGATCAACAAGGGCGGCGTCGAACGTGCTGCTCTGGATAGTAACCGGAGATTCGTCTGCCTTGGTATTAAGAGTGTCTAATGATATATCCTCCGGAGACAGTACTGAAAGATTAGCATTGTAGTATCCGATGGTGCACCAGCTGCGATACACCACAGCGCCCTCACTGAACCCGCAAAGGACCCTGCTCAGCTTGAAGGCTCCCATGAGGCACCTTCGGCATCCCTTGATGCTGCGGTCTCCCCGGCATTGGGCGACGGCGTACAACGTCGCCTCGCCAGCAGCCTCGCTGCTGCTGTTGAACAGCAAAGGGGAGGAGGCTGTCCCACCGGGGAGAAGCGCAGCGACCGCGTCCAACCGCCTGTCATACGGACTGCCCGGGGTGAAGTTGCCCCCAGCGCAGTTGAATCCCCAGTAGGAGCTGGAGCTGCTGCCGAAGGTGAACTGCAGAGCAAGCACGACGACGGCGCTAACAAGTAGCAGCTTCTTCTTCACCTGGAAATAAAGTAGATGACGGTTAGTTAATTAGGTTTTAACTGGCGCGCGGAGGGATCAGTAATTAATATATGCATGAAAGTAGTCTACTACGGCCTAAACATTTTCATGCATGTTATCTAGAGAATGGTATATTAATTCTGGTTCAAACAGGCACAAACACACAGAGTACAGGACGACACTCGATCTTCTCAGACCAGTCTCAGTGGGAGGGTTATGAGAGTGTCATGGGCATTAAATTTGATAACATGTACTAATAGTATTAGTATTATGAGAGAGAAAAGAGGAGGGTCATAAAATGTGAGAGGAGGGTCATGATGATGACCCTTCACTGGTATAGTTCTTAAGATTTCAGTCTAAATAACTATATGGATGATCCTCCCACTGAGACTGGCCTCACGCCGAGACCCTGCTAGCATGCACATCTATCCCTACTGGTCAATGCATATTGGGCTGGCGGATGGGAGGTCCAAGTGGACAGCCCATTTAAATTTTAGGCCCAATAGCGCACAAAACCCCATTGCCCTCTGGAAAAAGTCCTTTTTACGTCCCTCACGTTTAGCCGTCGTCCGATTTTCATCCTCTAACTGCAAAACCAGAAATGTTTGGTCCTCCAAGTTTCAAAACCGTGCGTTTTACATCCCTCGGCGGTTTCGACGGCGGTTTCGCTGACGTGGCGCGCCGACGTGGCTTGCTTAAAATAGCTGAAATTTTAAAAATCATATAAAATCATAAAAAATGATAAAAAGATAAATCTAATTTTTTTAGCTTCCTCATGATCATCTTTACACAGTGGAGTCATTTATTTACATGTTTAATATTATTTTCTAGTCGAAATAAAATAGGAAAGAAAAGAGGCCATATAACTTGTAAAATGCATAGTAAATATGTGAAATATTATAAAATAGTAAATCCAACTCCTGTGTACCTCTGGTGAGTGTATCCATCTAGTCGAGTAGTTTTATATATATTAAAAGTTTTTATACGATAGAGTAAGATTATGTTTGTGTATATGCTAAACATAATCCTATTATACCATATAAAAACTTTTAATATATATAAAACTACTCTACTAGATGGATACACTCACCAGAGGTACACAGGAGTTGGATTTACTATTTTATAATATTTCAAATATTTACTATGCATTTTACAAGTTCTATGGCCTCTTTTCTTTCCTATTTTATTGTTCTTCTTCTTGCCTCTTATTCTTGCCTGCTGCATGTTCTTCTTCTTCTTGCCTCTTATATATTCTCGCGCGCGTGTCTGATTTATCTTTTTATCATTTTTTTATGATTTTATATAATTTTTAAAAGTTTCAGCCATTTTAAGCACGCCACGTCTGCGCGTCACGTCAGCGAAACCGCCGCCACGTCAGCAAAACTGCCGTCGAAACCGCCGAGGGATGTAAAACGCACGGTTTTGAAACTTGGAGGACCAAACATTTCTGATTTTGTACTTAGATGACGAAAATCGAACGACGGCTAAACGTGAGAGACGTAAAAAGGACTTTTTCCTTGCCCTCTGTGCTATGCCGGCCTGCAATATGGGCAGCTATTCCCTCCATTTCCCAGGCCCGACTCCCCCCGTCCCCCGAGGGAACGCCGCCGGGACCTAGCGGCGCCGCGCCGCCACCAGTCCGGCTCCGGCGGACGCACCGCCAGTCGCCGGCCTGGGCGCCTGATTCATGGAGGATCAGGACGAATCGACAGGCGGCTAGAGAGCAGGGGGCGGGCGGCGGCGGCTTAGCTGCTGCTGGGCGCGGCCGCGGCCGTGGTTGCGGAGTGGCTCCGGCAGGGGCAGCGGTAAATGGCGATGAACGACAGTCTGCCCCAGCTAAAATTCTGGGCGAGCTACGCCACTGCTAGCAATACTACAATATAATATATACAAAGAAGGTTTGATATCGATCAGTGTTACGTTGTACGTACGGACCTCCATTGGAGCGCGGCGACCGGCCGGCGACGGGCGGGCACAGGCGTGGAAGAGGAGGAGGGCGGCGACCGGCGAAGGTGGGGGCACGGGCGGGCGGCGGAGGTATGCGAGGGAAGAGGGCGGGACGACCGGCGACGGGAGCGGGCACGGGCGGCGGTGTGGAGGTGTACGTGCGACAGTGCGAGCGAGGGAGGAGGGCGAAGACGGGCGGGGCGAGCGCGGAGGGAGGAGGCGGACGACCGGCGACGGGGGCGGCGCTAGAGGCCTGGGTGGGGCGACGCGACGGGCACGGCGAAGGAGGAGCTGAGCGACTTTCTACTCGTATCTTTCTACGCTGCTGTGCTCCTGCTCCCGGGGTTGCTTTGCTCGGATCTTTCACTTTACTTTCTTCTATATGACATGAATGAATGAAACGTACTCGTCTCAGACCAAGCTAAGCGCCATGCATGGGCTAATTAATTATTCGTCCTTCCTTTTGTTTCAACATTACTACTGTGTGTATGCACGTTGCGCGATCAAGAATCCAGCGTGGGGCCCCGCCATCATGCACGGGTGGTCGGCCGCTCAGGCTCGCGTATGCTGACGCCATCTGCATCACATCTTCTCAATCAGTTGTGCAAAACTTGACACAAGGCCAGGCTCGCTCGCTCGATCTTTTCCAATTACGTGTACTTGGTAACTCCTATCTCACGGTTCAGCGCAATTTTATTTTGAACTGCAGGTTATTGGTACGTCAAGCTAGCGAGGATCTCAGCTGGTTTCAGTGCAATATGTTCCGTAATAATATCTTGCTTTAATTTTCATCATTAGATAATTAAGCTAAGTCACAGTCTGTTGCTAAGGGATGTTTAGTTTCTGAGAAAAGGTAAAAAGTGAAGTGAAAAAGTCACATCGGATACTGTAGCATTTTTTGTTTGTTGGTGGTAAACATTGCCCTACCCTGACCTAACTAGGCTCAAAAGATTCGTCTCGTCGTGTACATCAAAACCATGCAACTGTTTTTTTTATTTACCCACGTTTAGTACTCCATGCATGAGGAGAGAGATTTGATGTGGTAGGTAAATAGTGAAGTTTGAAGAGAGAATTTTTGAAAGTTTGATGATTTGATCAGAAACTAAACGGGACCTAAGTTTCACATATTTTGGCCGTACAGGTGTTGGGATCATCGATCATCGGTCCCAGCGAAACCTGCTTTTCTTTGTCTTTTGTTTGAAACTTACCTCCTTTTCTTTGTCGTCACTCACCACCGGCGGCAGTAGCAGTAGCATGCAGGCACGAGTGCACCTTTTCTTTTGTCACTTCAGGACAGGCCCAACGTTCCAGGGTGCATACTGCTGTGCCATTTCATCCGGACTGGTGGCTTCGCAGGCGTACAGAGAGACTTGCAGAGGAACCAGGAGCCCCGCTGACAAAAGTGCAGAGGCACTTGTTGGGCAGCGCGTTGTGGAGAAATGGATGCCTCAGAATGTCTTTTGTTAGGGCACCAGCAATGTGTATAAAAGTGGTCCATATAACATCATAAAGATACCTGTAGCCATTGTAAAACCGGTCTACATAGCAGTCCATAACTAAAGGTACCTATATGCCTAGAGACCGGCCATAAGGATTTTTTATAGTAATCTCTCTCTCCACTCCTCTCTTCTGGTGTAACCATGGGAAGTGAAAGAAGAAGCGGCTCGGTAGTTGTACTGTCATGTTTCTTTATTTTTTATGTGGGTCCTACCTTATAGATCACACATTGCTCAGGATGAAATAGTTACAGCCCACTGCTGCCGGGCCCAGCTATATGGACCGGTTTGTCAATTAACATTGCTGGTGCCCTTAGGCTCACAAGCATCGGTTGGAGAGCAACTTTACATGCAAAAGTGACATTTAGTTCCCAGTCACGTCATCAAACTTCTAAAAATTCTCTCTACAAACTTCACTATTCACCTATCATATCAAATCTCTTTCCTCATACATGGAGTACTAAATATGGGTAAATAAAAAACTAGTTACATGGTTTTGATGTGCACGACGAGACGAATCTTTTAAGTCTAGTTAGGTCATGGTAGGACAATGTTTACCACAAACAAACGAAAAGTATTATAGTGTCCGATGTGACTTTTTCACTTTATTTTTTACCTTTTTTTCAGAAACTAAACAACCCTAGGGAGACACAGAAGCTGTTGCCTGTGTTGATGAGAAAAACAGCCTCAGCTTGCTTTAATCTACGTGGCTGCCGAGGCCACCAGTTTTGAGCCCCCGCGTTGGGCCTGCCCTCACAGCGGCCGTAGCAGTAGCATGCACGCACGAGCAGGAGTGCACGTACCTTTATTTAAGATAAGAATAAGATACTGGTTGCTGCAGCCTCCACAGTGCAGGCGGGGAGTTCGTTCGGAAACCCACGAGCCAGTGAGTGGGTCCGAGTCCGACCGACCGATATGCTAATGCATGACCGGCCAGGGACTACGTACCATGGTCCTCTCTCGCCTGTTTGTCGCATGTTTTCCTTATACATAATCTATATATAAAAATACATGCATGTGTCCAGCTCGTTGGGGATTATTTCTTTGCCTATCTATTATTGTAAAACAAGTGCATTCAACTACTAAAAGTACAAAATAACTTGATGAAAATACTTTTTAAATTTTGGCTAGACATTAGAAGAAGGATGGATAAGAAACATGGGAACGGGAAACTTCAGAATTTACCTTGCCTTGGGGGGCCACGGGTACGTACTAGTGGTTCTTCCCATATGGTGAGCACCCAACCAAAATCAGTGTACAGTGTACTCATGAGATACTAGCTAGCAGCACCCAGCATGAAAAGACCGATTTGACTCGCCCCCTTTGCTTTTCCTTCGCGAGCTCAACACGTTCGCTTGTAGCTTAATTTGGCGCCTAAAACATGGGCGGGTCGCGTCGGCAGATGTGGTTCCCAAATGCTACTTCTTTTTTGTCATAATACACTTATTAATATGGGCTCTGCTCTGTTCAACCAAATACAACTATACAAGAAATACAATATGATCTTCTCTCTTGTTATATATCATCGATCCATCCGGGTGGTTCTGAGTTTGGCTTTTAACGTACTCCGGTATCTATGTAGTAGCAATTTTTGGAACATGCGGTTGGCTGGCGAATTTTGAGTAACAAAATGTTCACTGATGGCATACTAATTCCACAACCAGCACATTTACTATCAATGTTTGTGCTTTTCTGCAGCACAATTATTAGTCACTGCAGTTGAGGGACCAGGGGTTGATGCTTCAAGTGCTTGAAATAAAAAAAAAAACTCAAGAAGCGGTAACAAGGCCGTCAAAATCAAGAGAGAAGCGTGCTACAGGTGGGGGATAACACTCTGTTGTTTGGTTTCAGAGTCGGTAGTGAGGCCGTGCGTTTAGTTTCCAAAATCCCACCCAAAATTCTACTATGCAAAAAGTACAATCACATCACATCAAATCTCTCTCCTCATGCATGGAGCATTAAATATAGGTAAATAAAAAAACTAATTATATAGTTTTGATGTACACGACGAGACAAATCTTTTGAGCCTAGTTAGGTCATGGTAGGACAACAATTAACACAAACAAACGAAAAGAGCTACAGTGCGCTATAGTGTCCGATTTGATTCGATGTGACTTTTCGACCACACTTTTCGCGGGAACTAAACATAGCCTGAATGTAAATCGAAGGGAATCTTGAAATTTTTGGTGTTCTGGTTTCCTGCCGCCAATTTGCCATTTGTGCAAAGGTAGCTTATCTCCTGGAATTAGTTTCTATCAGTGCAAGTTTAACTGCTCTGATCTTGTAGATCACCATTGTGGCCACTTCTATTGGAATAACCAAGTTAACTGTTACCATAATTTTCGAATAAGGCATGTTCATGTCATAGCTCATAGCAGCATCTATGTGAATGAGATGTTGGATTTCTAGCTAGTTTACAAAGACTCATGCTTACGAGATTGCTGTTAGCAATACTTTGTCAGTTGGGAATGAAATGCAATTTCAATTTGAGCAAGCCCTGTTCACCGATGAGGATGGTAAAATTTATGGGAACTAGAAGCTCGTGAACTTTTCTGTGAAATCGCCACTTTATGTGCTGAGAACAAAGTTGTTGATTGCACACATTGTATTCGGAAAGTTAAACCGAATCTTTCTACTTGGTTATTGTGTTGGAGTTTTCTCCATGGTTATTGTGCTCCATATGATCAATTTCCCAATAACCAAATATTTCTACATGTTCAATATTTGTTCTTTTTGTTCTCTCGTAATTTTAGTATGTTGGAAAGAATGGTTGAAGCTGGACCAACTGCTCTGAAAAAAAAGAAAAAAAACTGATGATATAGTGTTCATTTATGCCATTTTCCTGTGGAATCAGCTGAGGCAGCAGTGTACAAAAGCCGATGCTGATGCTGTGTTCTGTCCTCAGCTGTTTCACCATTTTCTTGACAATTTTAAGCTTAGAAAACCCAGTAAAATGAAGTCATTACTTTACCAGATGCCTGCCTTGTTCCTGTGCCTAATGTTGCACTGTTGCACATTTAGTAGCTCTGATCAGTTAAATATCACTTAATAATATGGAAGACTGGAATGATGGTATATGTTTTAAGCAAAGGGATACTCTCCTCAGGAAGTTTGAGACATCCTTCTCCTAATGATTTGTGCAAGTGTACCTTAGTGGTGCCTAGTTAGCTGTATAGTATAAGTGTATAACTTGTTGGAACATGTGTTTGGTTGGTGAGTAAAAAAATGTTAAGTGATGGCATAAAAGCTCTGCGATCAGTAGATCTTGTTGTTAATGTTTATGCTTTTGTGTAGCACTAGGATCGGTCGTCGCTGCACTTGAGGGGGCAAGAGTTGAGTGGAGTAAGTACAAAAATCAAGAAGCAAAGTGTGCTACATGCTGAGTGGAAACTGTGCGCCAAATTCTGGTACAGGTATGGAACCATTTCTTGTATTTATGAAACTATTCATTTTTCAGTTGTTTTACAATAAAATTGTAGTTGCCACTTAATAGTTCATTTCACAAATATGGGAAAATCCCCATACCGTCTGGAACCTGTTTCCGTATTTGTAATATCTCACTTCCAACTGTTTTTGATCATTTCCATCCCTGTTTTGTTTAGTGGATTGCTAATGTAAATCGAAGACAATGTTCAAATTAATATTGTCCTGGTTGTCTGATGCCAATTTTCCATTTGTGAGAAGGTAGCTTATCTCCTGGAATTAGTTGCTATTAGCACTACTACAATTATTCCTATCTAATGGATCCCCAGAGTGCCCTCTTCTGCAGGGTAACCAAGTTAAGTGTAACCAGTTTTTCCTAAGTCATAACAGCATCTATGTGATGAGATGTTGGAATGCTAGTTTGTGAAGACCCTGCTTTTGAGGATTAATTCAGTTTGGAATGAAAATAAATCCCAAATTGAGCAAGGCCTGCTCACCGATGAAGATGGTAAAGTACTGTCGGAGCTAGGAGCCAGCCTACTGTGTTCTTTACTATGAAATCGCCACATTATGCAGGGTACTAAGCTTATTAAGTAAGCACATTGTCTATTTGGAAAGTTACTGAATCTTTATACTTGGTTATTGTCTGGATGTGATGTCAACCACAGGAACGTGTATTCTGTATTTTCTCAGATGTGAACAACTCTGCCATGTACTATATGAGTTCTGAAGCCCCAGGGCAAACTGAGGAGTCTCTGTAGAGCACATTCGGTAATCGGTACTGAAAACAACTTGTCTGTTCCAGCGTTAATTCAGTAGCCTAGTGCGTCTCCGTCTCCGTTCAAGACGTAATTCTGATTTGCGTTGATCATGTTCAGTTCTTTCTTTCGTCTGGATGAGTTTGTACATCTGGCCATCTACACGTTTTTTCTGGTTCCTTGTAAATCATACTATTGTCAATTGTCATGACGAATCTGTGGGCAAACACTCCACTCCAGCATCGAGACCTTAATCCTCCTCGACTTGGCCGATTTTTTTTTAATTTTAACCAATTTTTTAAGATATTTTTAAAAATAACCCGTGCCAGACTTTATTTGTACCCCGTGACCCTTTTGGTCACGCCAGGAGAGGCGGCGCGACCAAACACCACTGTCACGCCACAAGCGGTGGCGCGACAGGGCTGCCACCGTGGCACGGGGAGCGGGCGGCCGCCACGCTGGCGCTGGCCCTGTCGCGCCGCATGCTCTGGCGTGACAGGCTTGTCGCGCCAGGCGGGGTGGCGCGACAGGCCCCGCCTCCTTATGGCCGCGCGCGGCCCTCCCTCCCCTCACTTTTTCCCCCGACCAGAGCCGCCCAGCCGCGGCTCCTCCGCCGCTGCCCGCCGCCGCCGCCCAAATCCGGCCGTTTTGGGAGGGGGAAAGGAGGGGGAATCGATCCCCGCGTCCTCCCGAAGGTATTGCCCCACTTCTTCCCTCGTTTCACCGTAGATTTTGGTAGATTTTGAGTGGTTTTGGTGAGCTAGGGTTAGGATTGACCCGACAACCAGGACAACCAGGAGTAAACCACGGCAAAATGAAATCGACCGCGAAAGCGGCGCGACAAAAGAGCCCTGTTATTGGTAAACAAAATTCTTTTACACTTACACGGTAATCCCCATACATGTAGTCCCCACACATGTAGTGAGCACGAGCAGCCGTGTCGGGATGCATTGATTGTCTGACCTCTGCTGGCTTCCCACAGTCACATTGTGGTACCGGGAGTGCAGCAGGAACTGGTGCATCCTTGCACGACACATCCGGATATAGCTCTTTTGGCTTGTGCTTCCACTTGTTTTCACGCCAAAGAGAATCCATTTCTAACAACAATTTCAGTAACATACATTTCAAAATTAAAGGGAAAATCCATTTCTCACACGTATCCATTTTAAGCTACTCTCGTTTCTAACCCTAACCAAACCCTACCCATCCCAAATCCTACCATCGAGAGGACTAATTCTACACGTCACAATCGCGGGCAGAGACTTCACTACGTGCATACTAAGCATCCGATCCACCCAAAATAACCTATAGTTCATACAAATTTCGAAATCCAATCCTAACCCTAGCTCACCAAAACCACTCAAAATCTACCAAAATCTACGGTGAAACGAGGGAAGAAGTGGGGCAATACCTTCGGGAGGACGCGGGGATCGATTCCCCCTCCTTTCCCCCCTCCCAAAACGGCCGGATTTGGGCGGCGCCGGCGGGCAGCGGCGGAGGAGCCGCGGCTGGGCGGCTCTGGTCGGGGGAAAAAGTGAGGGGAGGGAGGGCCGCGCGCGGCCATAAGGAGGCGGGGCCTGTCGCGCCACCCCGCCTGGCGCGACAAGCCTGTCACGCCAGAGCATGCGGCGCGACAGGGCCAGCGCCAGCGTGGCGGCCGCCCGCTCCCCGTGCCACGGTGGCAGCCCTGTCGCGCCACCGCTTGTGGCGTGACAGTGGTGTTTGGTCGCGCCGCCTCTCCTGGCGTGACCATATTTGCGTATGATTACTTGTGGCAGAACTAAATAGCTTGCTTTAATTTATAATAATCAAATTTAAAAGGCACGGGTTATTTTTAAAAATATCTTAAAAAATCGGTTAAAATTAAAAAAATAATCGACTTGGCCTTGGCCTAACGCCGCCGGTTCGCCGTCTTCCGGCCTCCTCCACGGCTGCCGCCACTTGAGTCCAAGAAGTGCGGCCGAGTCCGACGTTGCCTGGATCCAGGTGCGTCTCGTACCCTCCCCGACCTCCTCCTTCGCGTCATCCCCTCGGCCCTCCCCTTCCCCTTTGCCTGCTTGGCTCATCCCTTGCCTTGTTGCTAGGTTTGAGAGGACTGGGCGAGCAGCGCGCCCTCATGCGGGCGCTTTGCCGGCATCAATATGTACGCCCTCCCACTTCCCCTTGCCTTCAGATCCAGCCTTCTACTACTCTGTAAGTCCCATGTGCATCTGCCGTTTCTTCATAATTTTTTCAAAGCCACAAGCTCTTGTTCTGTTGAAATTGGCATTCACCTCAAGATTGCCTATGTATGCTGGAATAAAAGTGAAAAACCTAGGTCTGTTAGTACTAAAATGGGGGTAAAATTGTTGCTGAACTCTGATGATCAAATGGATATAAGGCATTGTTATGACCCTGGAGTGTTATCACTTATCAATAGTACAGATGCTCCTGTCCTTTTGTTAAATCTACACATGTTGCAGTTTGATACAAAAGTAAAACAGGAGTCATGGCTAACATTAATATTCTCCGAAAATGTAGATAAATACTAAGCCATTGCAAAACCTGTCAAGTGATAAAACATTGGTGTTTTGCAGGAATTTTTTACTTGATATAACCAGAAGTTTACTTTGTGATATTTGTTCTACAACTATTTATTTTTGTGAAATCAATAGTACAGTAATATTTTTGCCGACAATGTATCATTGATCAATTATCATGTTCTGTCCTTTTTTGGAGTAAAATTTCACTTTTTATTCATTTTCATATTAACACTGAACATCCAATTTGCGACTTTCCTCTCCATTTGAAACTACCCCTGTTCACCTATCACTAATACACTGTATAGTAGATTCTTTTCTCAATTATAAATCCTTCTTTGGTTGCATATGTTGAGGGAACCCTGTTGTTCAGGTTTCAATTTTTCCAAATAGTTCAGGCAATGGTTAGATATCTTTCTTTATTATGATAAACTTCTGTTGGTACTGTCTAAATAGTTCAGGCAATGGTTAGAGATCATCATATTGCTGATTTCAGTTCTCAGTACACTCTTGATGATACTTATTGGGAAAAGCTTTTTGAACTGCTGCTCTCATATTTGCATTTATAATATGTACTTAATTTAGTTTCCACTTACATGTATTTCATCTTTTACTTTACTGGGCATGCGAGACACTATGTTTTCTATCTTTGGGCTGTGTTTTTTTTTGCTGTAAATTACCATTTTTCATTGAGCTGTGTTTTATGTCACTGATTGAAGTCTCGTCCTCATGTATTATAGATTACCATTTTAGTATCGACTCTTTTTGTTCAGGGTCAGTTTGTTTCAGTTAAAAGTCAGCTAGGAAGCTGTCAGCAGAGTCCTGGTCTACAGAAAGCTATAACTTACAAGAATCGTCTCGTCAGTTTGCCCTAGTCATCACCAGCCAATCATAGAGCCACGTTTTAGTGACCTCTGTTTTTTCGTTCATTCAAGGAGGAATGAGGAATGAGGAATGAATGCAATCTTGCTCCATGCATCGTCCAACCCTCAACTGTGTCTACAATTGTGTGGCCTATGGCCCTAATCGTCAGCTGTATTGATCTTCCTTTTTGTTTGTATTCATAGCCAGCTGTTAGAAGGAGAGTTAAAATCATACTACTACGTGACTACATGTCCATATGTAAACTTGGAAGGAAAGCAACACACCTCTACCTTTGCGGCTTTGCCTAACCGAAGGACACAAGCACCTCAGCAAGGAAACAACCTTGCATCCCTGTCAATTTAGGAAAGTTTTGTTTTGACAAGCCTTTCTGGGTGCACTGCTCTAGTTTGAACATGATGTGGTCATGGTTTGGAAACTATAGTTAGATTTACATCAATAGACTTTAATTAGCTATCCCTGTTTTGTTGATTACTTCCATGTTTTATGCTTCACCTATTTGTACCTACTCAGTGCCTGCCCAATTGACACATGCTGTGGCAACTGAATCTTTGTCTGTTCCAGTCTTCTAGGTGCATGGAGGGATTGATGGACCCATTGTCTGACTCTGCGTGCATTGCTTATTTAGAATAAAATTGGGTTCTGATTAGGACACATCACAGTTCATATTTGCGTATGATTACTTGTGGCAGAACTAAATAGCTTGCTTTAATTTATAATAATCAAATTTAAATTTAACTTACAAATTAACATTTGCTTGTTAAACTATGCAGATGTTAAATACCACTAGCCTCCTGGGTTCAGGGAGCGCAGCTAACGAAGGGATCGAGGAGCCAGAATTCCTCAGCATTGATGGAAACAACACATATTTTTCAATTAAGAAAAAAAATCAGATCGTGGAATGCTTGGATGTAGTATGCGATGAGTTGTGTATATATTTATTTGATTTCACTAATTTTAATGTGAAATATGAAATGAAAGATTAAGCTGTGAAGCTTTTCTGATTTTTTAGGTGAATTGCTTTGATTTATATAATTTTTTTTACTACCGGGCGTTTTTTTAGGGGAACTATTGGGCCTAATTGGCGCGGTACACCTCTCTCCTCTCAAGCGGGCCTTTGAGGCCTGCATTCCACTATTTGAGTGCGGCCTGTCCGCGGCGATACGTTGGTTTGTTGGGGGCTTGGGGCACAGGCCGAGCGGCTAAAATATGACGGAAACGCTTTCTTAGTGGGTCAAAACTATAGTTTGACTAATGGGTGTGCTATGATATGGGCTGAAAGAGCATTAAGTTTGCCAGTTTGGGGTGGTTTTGGTTTCTGCGGGAGGAAGAAAGTTGGACTGTGGCATGTTCCATTTGAGCTGATGTGATTTTGGTTTGGATTCCCCGGCTGGCCGGCTGTTGTGATTTTGGTTTAATTTGGATTCCATTGGATTCACACTCACGCCTAGCTTTTAATCTGCCACTATTTCGGCCTTCAAATTATGTTTCCGTTTTGATTTGATTACATCCAGCTGTATGTGAGGTTTTTTATCTCGTAATTTTTCATTCGTGTTGGAAAAGTATTTGTGCCTACATAATAAACTTGAACGGATGGAATTCGCGGAGATATCACATAATCTGATATGTATATGTTTCATATGCTACTGGCCGGTGGCCATATCCAGAATCTGTCGCTATAATTTGAGAGTGGTTTATTATCATTTATAATGGCCTCTTTAACTTCAGGTTCACAATAGTTTTGTTTGTTAGACTTTGTATTAAGGATTTAGCAAATGAAATCCTGAGGTGTCTATAGCAAAAGTAATAAATTAACTATATAAGAGCTGCAATTTGTATAAAGAAAATGTTGGGAGATCAGATATTGATCGTCTTTTGCCCCGACTCATCAGCACCGCCGCTGCCGCGCCTTCCTCATGCGCTAGCGCCGCTGCCGCCGCCTCCTCGCCGTGCGAGCTCCGGCCGCCGCCCGCCCGGCCCGGGGCGCGCCCCGCCCTGGCCGCGCCGTCCCGGTCTCTCCCCTCCCGTTCCTCACATTGCGGCGGCAGAGAGAGATGGTGAAGGCGCCCCTTCTCGTCTTGCCGGCGTCAAACTCCTTCCCCGTCTCCCCGTCTTCCGCTCGGATCTGAGCACAGCGGGCGTAGCTGCGGGCGAGCGCCGGTGGCCGCAGCCGTGTGCGTGTGGGGCTCGCATCCGTTGCCGATGGAGGGCGAGCACGAGTAGGCGGCACGGCGCCAACTCGCGTCGACGGTCGATCCTGTCCAAATTCTCGTCGGAACTAGCATCTTCTCGGCATCCAGTTCAACCATATGAAGCTCCATAGGGATCCAGCTCAGATGGAGGAGTTATGGGACAGGGTCGTCAGCTCACTGGTATGACATACTGCCGAAGCGCTCTCTCTCTCTCTCTCTATCTCTCTACTGGTATCCCAGCCTGCGTCATAGTAGTATTTGTGGTAACTACAATAACTACAAGAAGCTGCTCAATGTCAGTGCTATTTGATGGCATCATGTATATGCTGTTACTAATAGAGATAGCTATCATAGAAACGTCTGCTAAATTTCATGATTTCTCTGAACAATGAATACTCGCTGCTCAAAAAATTATTGCTTGCTAGGTAAACAATGGTTAGTGTTGGTGCATCTTACAATGGAACAAATGCCAGACTGAGGTAAACAAATGCTATGATTCAGAGCAGTGTTCTTATTATGTTTTGTTTTACATTTTTACTGCCATTGTTTTTACAAATTTCTCTTTTGCAAAGACTCCTGGGCATGGTTAGTGTTGGTTCATCTTCACAGGCAATTGGAAATGTCAAATTTAACTGTAATTTCGAATTTGCCTGGTTATTAAATAATCTAGATTTGAATATTCGAATGCCCAGATTTAGTTTACCAGTACCCAACGGAAAACTTTGTGTGTCACAATGTGTGATCTTTTGACTAATTGATTGATTTCTGCCTCTCTATGATAAGGATGCATGATTACTCACTATTTTATCACATATAGCTTACCTTGTCACAACAGATTCAAGAAATAGGTGAAGTCTATTTTTTGGGGCATGGCAGGCTTTGCCGTGAAGTCAAGTCTTTTTGCAGGGGGCTAGCTGTGCATCGAAGTTATAGGGACAATGAAGTTATAAGCACAAGTTGGATGACTTGGGCAAGGAAGAAGTCGATCACCATGATTTGTAGTGACATGAGGTAAATTTTAGTCTATTGGTAGTCTAGGTAATTGATAATGACTTATGTATTGTGATGTATGGGTCATAGGGTAAACGGATTTGATATGAGGCTTACGAACATGAGATGGAACTGTGTTTGTATACATGGATCATAATGAATACCTTTTGTACTGCTACTGTATTCCAATACATATAATAGTGTGTATTATTTTGTGACAATCGGATGTGGCTGATTAGTGCTGGCCAAAATGTGCTTGGCCAAGAATTATTATTTTTTAATCTTGAATCCACTATCAGTGCCGGTTTGAACCGACACTGTTAGTGGCACTATCAGTCCCGGGGAAGCCTTCAATCGGCACTGATGTACATGTTATCAATGCTGGGTCGACCCGGCACTGAAAACCTTATTTTCAGTGCCGGGTTCAAAAACCGTCACTGAAAATAAATGATATTATCAGTGCCGACCTTTCAGCAACGCCTCCCAAAACCGGCACTGATGGGGTTTAAAAACCGGCACTAATGAGCATCCTGTAGTTATGCCTGCAAGTGGGTTGGAAACCAAACTATACCCACACCATCCCATTCTCATGAGTGAAATTATATGAATTCACTCCACCCCAAACCACCACCACTACACACCAATCCAACCCAAACCACCACCACCACACACCAGTCCAACCCAAATCAAACCAAATATTTGAACTCATAATGTAATAAGTATTAGCCAAACTATGGCTACAACCCAATAAGAACCCTTTTTTTAAAAAATTATAATATAGATTTTTGTCACACTGCTTTGCACAGAGGAGCTGCCAGGCATACTGAGTCATGTCCAACAAATTTCGGTCAATTTCGATAAAATTTTATAGTGTGAACGCGAGATTTTAATTTCAGGGTCCGGCTCTTGACATGGGGCCCACGTATAAGTCTAGCCACACTGCTTTGCATAGAGGAGTTTCCAGGCATACTGAGTCATCTCCAACAAATTTCGGTCAATTTCGATAAAATTTTATAGTGTGAACGCGAGGTTTTAATTCCAGGGTCCGGCTCTTGACATGGGGCCCACATGTAGGTCTAGCCACACTGCTTTGCACATAGTAGCTGCCAGTTATACTGAGTCATCTCCAATAAATTTCAGTCAATTTCGATAAAATTTTATAGTGCGAACGCGAGATTTTAATTCCAGAGTTCAGCTCTACACAAAGAACCTATTTCAACCCAACCCAATCTAACCCAATCCGTATTTATATAGAACCTACTCCACCCCACCTCATTAACTAATATAACTCATTTCAACCCACTCCAATATACTCCACATCAAAATCTAACCCATTAAATCTATTTGAACCCAAACCATTTGCAGGGTGACCTGTAGTAGTGTTTTGACGTCAAAGTTGTGCTCAAAGTTGCAAGTTGACAGAAAAGGTAAGAGGGGAGGTGCAGTTAGAAACATTATTTTCTTATACTTAGTTAGAAATATTGTTGGTATACCTGAAATAGTTGCTATTATAACATCAGAAACTTTATTATCTTATTCCACAGAATTCAAATGATATTTTGATTTTCTAGCTAATTTCATATACAACATGCAACCCAATAAATAGCCAGAAAAATGATATATGATCGATCCGCGCGTGTGAAGGCGACCTTATCTTCTACTTCCCGCAGGGCCACACATCGAGCAGGTACTATCCTATGCTTCCTCCTCCTTTCTCGAGCAGGGCGCTTCGTGCACGTGGGATTCGAAGCACACCAGAGAGGGAAGCAGTAATGGCTTGCATGCATGCCCGTATGGCTCGGCTACCCGAGCATGATAGGAAGCCTGGCTTGCCCAGCGTGCAGATACACGATTGCTGGACTCACGACATTCCATTCTCAATAGTCATTTTATATTTGTGTTTCCAAAAATACTACATAAGTAAAATAATATTTAATTCATAGTTGAAATAGTTTCTCTCAATGCAAAGTTTCATTGTTTGTTGTTTTTAAGGCTACATGCAAGATACAACTATCTTGAAAACAGTGTACACCAGGTTTCATCACCGTGAAACTCATTCCATCTCTCACTTTATTAATTCCCTGCCACATCATCAAAAATGATGACATGGCACTGTATTAATTATGGATGAAACTTCAGTGAGAATGGCTCGCGGTGCAACAACGTGAACACCAAACAGCCCGCGGCGCAACTACTGATCTCGATAGATGGAGGAGGAAGGAGCCATAGCAGGAGCAGACAACCATTGGTTTAAAGCGCCTTGATCATCTCATCCGGCGACTTCCTCGCTTATGGCATTGTATGTAGGGCATCTGTTGTTGCTCCCTTTAGCACATGATGAGGATGACACGGCAGATTATCAGATAAGAAACCATATTCTATATTCTGTGGAAACTTTTCCAAAAAGTTTTCCATGGCTGCGCTCACATTCACTGCTGGAAAACTGCTGTTTGCCGTGTGCTGGAGAGTTTGCCGTGTGCATTCCTTCGGGCACACGGCAAACTCCTTATTTGCCGTGTGCTTTCCAAAAAACACTCGGCAAAATATGTTTTGCCGTGTGCTTTTTTTCTTGATACACGGCAAATTCATACTTTGCCGTGTGCTTTTTCTCGACACACGGCAAAGTCATGAGTTTGCCGGTGTCAAGAAAAAACATACGGCAAATCCATACTTTGCCGTGTGTTTTTTCATGGCACACGGTAAAGTACTGTTTCAAAGCACATTTTGAACCCCTAAACGAATTCAAATGAAAATATTTTGAACTATAAAGTTGCATAACTCATCAAGATGAACAATTATTATTACATGCAGTTTTTCATTTGACAATGTTAAAGTGAGTTTAATAAAATTGTGATTCTCAAAAATAAAAGGAATATGGCATGTCATAAAATTCCCTTAAAAAAGGAAAATGTCCTAATAAAGAAGCTGGATTTTAGATTTGTCGATGTCTTAATAAAAGGAAAAATTGCAACCATGTTCTTGAGTAATCAATAGTTGAAACTTTTTTATTTGAGATTGTTTAAAAACTCAAAATATTATTATAAGTTATCTAATTTGAATTTGAAAATTTGAAACTTTCAAATGATCTCGAATGTTAATAAGTTATATATCAAAATTGTACATATCAGTGAAATATAAAACTTTGTAGTTAACAATATTTTAATTTGAGATTGTTTAATACTTTAAAATATCCTTATAATGTATCTAGTTTAAAATCTTAAATTTTAAAAAATTTCAAATGATCTCGGATCTAAATATGTTCTATATCAAAGTTGTAGGTCTCGAAGAGATCTAAAAGTTTATAGTTTATAATTTTTTCATTTGAAATTGTTTAGTCATTCAAAATTTCGCTCGGCGGCGCGGCGGCTCGGCACGCCACGGCGGGGTTTGGACAATTTTTTATATATACAAACGAAATGCTATAGTAGCACAATGATTGCGACGTGACCTCGAACCCCCAAATTTGCACACCTAAGTTTACATCTAAACAAGGCCGAGGATCTTGAGAGCAATCAAAACTCACCACAAAAAAGCCTGACTATATGTACTACTCTTTGTCTCTGCAGCCTGAAGCGCTGAACACGAGGATCAACAACTCTTCATTCTTCTGCAACCTGCTCAGCCACGCAGCTCCGCCTTCATGCTCTTCCATTGCCAGATAGTCTCCTCTCCTTTCCCAGGTCTCAGACTCCCAGGTGGTTCCTCACAAGCTAGCCCCCACCGCCGTCGCTGGTAGCAGGAGGACCTCGCTACTGGGCCAGTGAAGCTCGTCAAGCGCAGAAGCGCTCCCCTCTCCCACGATGGGAGGCCCCTGTGACCTTGAACCTCTTCAACCTCTGCCGCCACCCGCCAGGGCCGCACCTCCGACGCTGCTGTCCGGCCCCGTACTGCTTCCTGCCGCATCGTGCTGGTAAACGCTATGCTTGGAAGCTTACCTAGGGAGCTCCTTGATGCTCGCCGTTGAGCTTTTTCTTTGGACCGTACCGGGCAAGGCAAATGCCATGGCTCTCGGTGTCTCATTGCGTGGGAGCGTGCCTCTGGTGCTGCGGCAAAGTACCACTGCCTTCTCATGAAATTTGTTCACAAGCTGCACGAGCCTGCTTTGCTTCCTTGGAAACATTGGTTTCTTCTTCACTCTGGACCAGACTTTGGTGATACACGAGACGATTCCTTTCTTGCTCGTTTAATTCAAAAGAACTTCCGACCTAACGTTCCTTGACAACTGTAGAACTAACAGTAAACACGTACACTACCTTCTGGCTTGATTGGTTGTTGGTTGCTTAACTCCGATTGCGGAAACTTTCCCCGCTCTGTTCTCTCACTGCACTCGGCCGGCCAAATATCTCCGTTTATGCTACCTTGCTTACACCTTTGCTACTCAGCTGAGGCCCCGCCTCTCCACCATTGCAACGTCCGAGCACCATCTGCTCTCCGATTGTCTTTGTCCTCAACGATTCCCAGACAAAAGGTTCCTAGACTCACGCGTGAAGCCGGCTTCACGTCTCGCTCTGCCTATGAGATGCTCCATCAGAGTGATGCTCAGGATCTGGATCCTCTCCGTTTTTGGGAGGTCAAGTTGCCGACCAAGATAAAATTCTTTGGTTGGCTTCTTCATCATGGTCGGCTCAACACCAGCGCCAACCTCTACTACAAGAACATCCGGCCGGTTGCAGATTTTATTTAACCTAGCTGTAATACCAAATTTCAGCAAGCTTGCAAGAGGGGCCTGCAAATATGATCGTATTTCGTTGTTCTCTTGATTGTGGTGAGTTCTGCTATGCTTTTCAAGGGCCACATTTCCTCTTCAACAAATGAAACGACCAAAACTAGCTCAAAATAAATTAAGGCTAATGAATGTTCATTGAGCTTATACTGAATATTTACTAAAAAGAAGTGAAATGATGCAAAATGTTTTATATTCTACGCAACAAATCGTCAAGTCGTGATCCTTCAATAGGTAAATGTGATAACGGATCCAATGGTAATACTTGAATTGCATTAATTTACACAACAAATCCATGTCATTCATGATATTTATTCGGTAATATGCAATAAGTTGGCTCTCTATTTCTTTAGTATAAAATAAATCTGTGCTCTTATTCATCATATATTTTTTAAGCATAGATTCAATGACATTCATAGAATAACATTGTTTTAAAAATAAATAAATGCACGCCATTCATGATGAATGCTTCCTTCAACTATATATATATATTTCTTCAACCAGATTCCTTTTTGTAACCATTGCAATACAAAATATACTGAGTGGAAAGTGGCCTATGCCGATCATTCAGCAAGCACCCATGGGAAAAATTACAAAGATGTTTATCAACCTTATAATCATTCTTGCATACGGCAGCCTTTTCAGCCAAGGTTTGTATATATCATCCATCCTTACCTTATCAAGAAAACATCAAAAAATTGTAGTGGAAATTGTATGTCATCAAGTCCAGTGTTTGCTGGTGCTGTTTTGTTGTAAATACCATGGATATGGACCAATTTGAATTCCTAGGCTATAAATTTTTTCTTCTCTGAGTTCACTATGAAACCATTACCTTTCATTTCACACATGATGTACAAAGACTGAAACATATTTTATCTAAAAAATGTATGTGATAAACAGGTGTAGCGGAGTACGACGGCTCCATGGCACACAACCCAGCACCGTCGCCATTGTCTTATTTGCTTGATACTGTGCATGCTCCACTTCAAACAAGGATAGTATGTGCGCCATGCCAATGTTGTCCACCTGGGAGTTTTCAAAATTGCTATCAAGCACCAAAGTGTTGCATACAGATGAAATGCAACGGACCTCAACCAATTGGAACTTGTCAACTAAAGCATCTCGCTTGCAACTGTGACAATTGCCCTGCTACTTAATCTTGTTTTCTTTTATATCATGAAAAGTGTCAATAAAGCATATTTTACTTTTAAATGAGAGTAAATTGCAGCGTGTATACCAAATTAAACTTGCTTGCTACAAGCATCTGAGTCATATATGTAGAAGTAGTAAAAAAAATGTGTAGATTTATCATTGATTATGTACTATACACTAGGCAAGACAATCTGCCTCACTTTGGAGGTGACCAGAGGCTGCTGCTATATTGGTATTGGGTCGGAGTAGACCACGTGCACTGCATACCCTATGTAAGCCGTTTGCATATATATGGCTTGGCCGGGGTTTCTCAATTGGGAATCCCTACCACGCCGTCCCAAGGAAATCGTTTTTGTTGAGTCTAGCAATAACCAGCACGTGATTACGCAAGTTCTACTCATGGTTGCAAGTCGACAGATTTAGCCCATCATCGTTCAAGAACAACCAAGAATATGATGCACACATAAAGGTCACTCAAACAAATTCTTTTTATATAGAATAATTGGGTTACAACACATACATACACACTTGGTGCTTTGGTCATCCTTGATCAGTGATATTCGTTTTGCCATACGCCTGATGAACAAGAGCTCTCTCTCTCTCTCTCTCTCTCTAGCTCTCTCTCTCTCTCTCCCTCTCTCTCTCTCTCTCTCTCTCTCCCTCTCTCTCCCTCTCCCTCTCTCCCTCTCCTGATTACTCTCTCGCTGCTGCTCCAGGCCGCCAGCCAAGAACGAACTCTCGCCATCCACCATCATTGCGAGCAGGCCATCGTCGATGCCATCCAGTGACGTAAAAAACCAACACACCCAACATATTACAATTATAACCACTGCCTCTACCAGGTAGGGACGTACGTCTATGTTCCATCGTCGGTGCATGGCCACTACATTGATTAAACAGATGGGCATCCATCCAGTTGCCAACTGGTGGTGAACTCATTGCCATTTTCTTAATCAATATTTGATTGAACGAATATCTTTATCTTCCATATCATCAATCCTATTTCGGACGTTGTTTGATTTCCTTCTTGTAAAGTTCTGCAAACACCACTTGCATTATTCTATTGTATTCTTTTATTTTATTCATTTCATGTTCACCCAAAGATTAAAACAGAAATTACAGGAAGATGTATGCCTCACTGAAGTCTGTATACATTGAACGAAAAACAAAAATAATAAATTTACATTACATTGATCAAACGATAATATGTTATTTACAGGGAATCAGGCTGCCTACGAATTTTGACATAAAGGTAAACGGCAAAGTGAATCCATCTTTGTCTTCTTCGCTGCAACCCTCTCACATTGTCAGAAACCTTGGGTAGTAAATCGAAATCAAGAAAACATCAAAGCAGATTAGAACCGTAGGATATAGAAATTTGTTTGTATAATGTGTCTGCACCATGTGTGGGTTTGTAACCTAACAAACCACACGTACTAGGGGTGGTAGACAATCTCTACACAAGTCCATACCATCTATTCATGTCTTCTCTTCTGCTAATATAATTAACAATATCCAACGTTCAGGTGATTTTTAATTGTCTTCTCTTCACAACTACTAATCTTGTCAATCATCCGTTTGTTTAGAGGTTTGCAGCGCTTCAAACAACGGAACTGCACCAATTTTGAGTCTCTGTTGGACAAGTCGAACATGAAAGCTCACCAAATTGGAGGACCAGGAGATACGACTCTAGCAGCCTAATTTCGAGCTAACCTTGTCATGTGTTGCTGTTAATTTTTTATTGCTTGCTCCTTGTTGCCTCTGGTTGCAAGACAAATCAATTGCTGCGTCATGCCGTTCCCGTGGAGGCCTATTCTGTCAGGTAATTATTCCAACTTCATGTCCCATTTGTACATTGCTGAGATTTGCTAATTGTTTCACTTATTTATTTTTCCTTTTGCCCTGACATGATGATTGATGCCGTCTCACGTATTTCAGCAACCAGATACACGAAGTACTACTTTGCTGAATCAGGGGAGGTGTGCAAGTACTGAATCCTAACTTCATATTGATACAGTTAAGCGATCATATTCAGGATCATCCAAGCATGTTTGTAGCTAGCTACACGATATTTCATTCCTGTGTGATGGTGATTGACAGCTTACTTGATTTTATCCAGGCATGTCGAGAGTTGGAACATCCCCAAGATGGTGCTCCTAATCAAGCCTAAAAGGACGCAGAGAAGGGCAAAGTGTAGAGAATAAATAATATTATCTGAAAAAAAGATAGGATTAAGTGTCTGCATATAAATGATTCGTACAGTTTGGGAGATGTCAGTACGATCTTCATCCAATTTTTTAAATAACCTTTTTTGCTCTTTCCTACGACTGCATTTTTCAATACAAGAGCATAAGAAACAAAACGACATGAAAATGTTTGCCAATATGTCCATTGAAGATAAATAAACAAAGGTCTTAAAGAATCACACTGCGCGTACTCATGGTAAACATTGTATGATGCCATGCATTGACACTAAAAGATATTTCAATGATGATGCTAAATTTGGGTACTGACATTATAGTTGACTAGCACAAATGCCCATGCGTTGCTACGGGTGAAGGGGATATTATGAACTGATGATGTAGGTATACTATAACATTTTTATTGATTGGGCTTTAGCTTAATGTTGGAGTGCAAGAAACGAGAGAGATCAATCATTTTTAGCTACTACTTGTATGGAGTAAATGAGGTAACCGGTTATGTCATTGATGCTCTCTTAATTGCCATACTCACTGCTTGGAGTTTGATATATATTGGGTTGCTCAGGCATAACATTTCGTATTTTATCTCTAGTATTTGAATTGCATGTGTATACATGAAGTGCAATTCGAATTGACTCTAATAGAATAACGGCAGATGCAGTTCTTTACGGTGCAGGGACAGCATGTAAAATTTAATAAATGTTAGGGGGTTTTCTGTAAAATTATGAAGTACCGCGGAAACAATCCTTGCTTTATAATTAGGTAAAGATTAAGGTCAACTGAGGTCGATCGATGCTCTAGTTGAGCAATGTTTTGATAACATGTTTTTTGTGCTTTTCGATTCCGATTCGAACTGGGACAGGAGGTGACCGATCAAGTATTAAAGGACTGCTAATTAATAAAAGTTTAGGGTCTTTATTGCAAATTTACGACGTACCGCTGAATCAATCCTTGCTTTATAATTAGGTAGAGATGTTGGCATGATTAGGTTCCCCGGCTACCGAGACTCTGCAGTTTGGTACGTCCACATATGAGGTCATTTTTTTTATGTTTTGAACGTACCCCGTAATAAAAGTGCCGGCAAGTGTATGTTGTTCTCCAAAAAGGAGTACTAATTTATGCATATAAAAGTTCTTTTTTGTTTCATGGGTACTATTTAAAAGTTCTTGTTTGTTTTTACGACTATCATGTTTGTAGTCTTAAAACATTTTCCATAATAATGCTAAACTTGTTAGCAACGCTGAGCAAACCCACAACTGATTTTTGAATATAAAATGTGAGTTTTAGATGTGTATATTTTGTATGTTATGGGTGATTTATTTTATACATGTGCGTGCGTATATGTGCCTTTGCTAGTATTTTATTATACTATAAAGATCCAAAACTTTCGACAGTCAATGAACCCATCAATTATTGAAACATTATCCCTCCTACGATCTCATCTGTTAGGCTCTTTTTTTTTGTCAAACCACGTTTAACATAACAGTTCGAACCCAGAACTACTCATCGTCAAAATATACAAGAACCAAAGGTGACATGTACTATAAAGTATGAACCCAGGATTCCTCATCGTCAAAACACCAGCGCTGCGATCGCCGGCATAATGAAGGTAGCGTGTGGTACGAGTATATTTACTAGTCCTCAATGATACTGAAACAATTAAACTAAGCCCAGAATAGACCCAAACAAACCCACCAAAGCTCAAGAAAGGTCACCACCGTTCATATCTTCTTTATGACTAGGGATGAAATCGGTCGGACACGGTCGAAAATTTTTATTATCATTTCATAACCATATTTTTTTACTCGGAAACAAAAACGGAAACGATAAGTTCGGAAACAATAGCGATAACGGAACAGTCGGTATATCGGAAACGAAAACGTCGAAAAGCTTAAATCGAAAACTTTGTAGGCCAATTTCAACAACCAACATTACTACATATTTATATATCATTTATGCATGTACATAAAAGATAAAAAATAATGGAGCTATGTAGGGTGGCGGTTTATTTTCATTTGCGACAAAGAAAATTTTAGGCGAACTAGAAGGGATAGCTGTGTATTTTGGGCCTCAATGATATACCCAGGCTGAATTCGGAATTCCAACGAAAAATTTGCGATTAATTCGGTCGATAGAGCTATTCGGCGGTACAAATCTAATATCGTTTTCGTATCGTTTTCCGACCTTTACCGTTTCCGTTTCATCGGAACGGAAAAATCTCGGAAACGAAGCTCGGTTGATCGAGAATTTCAGTAATCGTTTTCATCCCTATCTATGACCATGCATGACACACCTCACCTCGCTTGTCATAGAGCTGTGTCACACACCATAGAGCTGTGTCGGAGGTGAGCCAAACACCATAGAGCAATGCCACACCTGCCGCTCACTGATCCGACTCTCCAAAATAAATTAAAATGGATACTACTTGATACATGTGAATGCTATAATGTATACATCTTTTCTACCCCTCCCGTTTTTACTGTGCTAGAAATTGCCAACGGTTGTTTTGGCCGGATGCTAATGGATCTGAAATCCAATCCGTTAATTCTTGCGTAGATGCATGGATGAGTGCACAAATCAAGGTACAGTTGAGAGATGGCTGGCCTGATTTTAATTTTCCTGTTGTGATCGATTTTTTCATCCATAATCATAATCTTTTTTTGATGCATGCAGATCGGGATTAGAGAGTAATTATCCCCATCGATTTTTGTAAATATTCCATTGCCGGTTCCATCGATGTGACCTGAAGTAATTCGTGTCTGATGGTCGAGCCTACATCTAGTCGGCTCTGCAATAATGCGTACGTGTAGCTGGTTGCTCATGCGACTGCACACGTATCAGCCAGCGGCGCCGTTGTTTCATCTTAGGTGATTAGTGTATTCCAATACTCAGTCGATCACATGATCTTTTTCCAAATTATAGTGTCACTTCATAATTTTTTGTTACATTGCAATTCGTTTTTTTTTCAGATTGCCTGTCACTTGATACGTACTTTTTACAGATAGTCGTATCATCTGATACCACCCTTTCCCTGATTGTATAGTATCATGTCACACTTTATTAAGATTATAGTATCACCTGATACATTTTTTCATATTACAGTATCACCGCATACTTTTTCATATGTATATCGGTTTGTGTTTCCTATTTATTTCTTGATCGTCGCCTAATTTCCATGCGATTTAGATGGTGTATCATGCATGCATTCACTCTTCAAAAGCATCTATCAGGCCTACTACAAACATACTCGCAGCACTGCCCCTGAACTGAAGAATCTACGGCGACGTCGCTTGCATCGTTGTTCGATCACCACAAGATGAGGCCTAGTCTCGTAAAGAATGAATGGATCTCATCACTGTTTCTAGCATGTCAAACATACACACGTACTGTATTTTTAATATACTTTACTCCTTCCGTATACCTAATCCACATGTCACATGTATGTGTACTCATACGCCTGTCTTATAATCGCCCTGTTCGTTTGGATTGTTTCCAGCGAGCCAACAGTATTTTTCTCTCAGTGAAAACCAGCGCCAGCCACCAACCAGCCAGCAGTGTTTTTCTCTCGGCAAAAACCAGCGCCAGCCACTAGCCAAACAAACAGGGCGAATATCTAGTAGCTTATAATATATATCTCTGTTAGGTTGGGCATACACTACCGGAATCCCCATCTTCACCGTGTGCCCGAAACTTCGCCGTAGGCAGAATCACGGGCACACGGCGAAGAGCCTCTTTGCCGTGTGCCACACAAAAAGCCCACGGCAAAGAACGGGCACACGGCGGCCTCCCCCTTCGCCGTGAGCCCAGAGCGGAGCACACGGCAAAGGTAATCTTCGCCGTGTGCCTACAACACAGGCACACGGCGAAGCCGAAGCATCCACGTCCGTTACCAACGCCGTCCGCGGTTGATGTTTTTATTTAGGAAATTAAGTCTTCGCCGTGTGCTAATGTTAGGGCACACGGCGAATTTAACAAAATTTCCCTTCCCGCCGCCGGTTTCCCGCCAGTTCACCCCGCGCGCGCGAAAAAATATTGATTTGCCGTGTGCCCTAGAAAATGACACACGGCAAAGGTTATACATAAAAGATGATTTGGATTTGTTTTTCCCCAGAGCTTCGCCGTGTGTCTAGATCCCGGGCTCACAGCGATGTGGGCCCGCTAAAAAAATACTAGTAATCAAATTATATCGCGAAATATAACAAACCAATTATAAAATTTACAAAAATAATATATGCACACCTTAAAAATAAGTAGAGGTAAGAAAATTATTTTTTAGAAACAGTTTGCCGTAGGCCATACACCGGCACATGGCAAATAGGCTCTTTGCTGTGTGCCAAGGTATGTGGCGCACGGCGAAGTGCCTTTAACAATTTCATGCACCCTTTGTTTTGTTTGAATTCGATGTAAATTTGATTCAAATTACATGGCTTCATGTGGACAGACATTGTATACACATTTGTTTGAGTCCATATATTTTTTTGCGATAAAGCATGATTTGAACACATATTTGAATTTGAATCTCATTCAACATACAATTCTAACCACGCATTACTCTCTTCTCTCTCGAACTTCATGAGAATGTTTCGGTTTATAAGCAGCGAGCATGAGAGAACGTGCGAACCCATCTTAGATGACTTTTCCCATGCTCCATGTATGATAGCATGACAAATTGAGAAATCTCGTGATTTTCAGACTTCATTTGAATTTTTAAAAATTTAAACGGTATTCGCGTGACGAACATGGTAATGTTTGACGACCAAAATTTTTCAAGTTTTTGTTTTCAACACCCAGATAAGGCCTTACACTACACTCAATATTTTGAATATCATTTTTGCACATTTTTTACACTATTATTTCATGCACTGCAGTTCAAATTCGAATTATACAAAAAAATCCTAGTAATCAACATTAAATCACGAAATATAACAAACCAATTATAAAATTTACGAAAAT
>OAMR01000002.1:2081677-2096714 GCA_900205405.1 Echinochloa crus-galli
GATAGTTCACTCGAGATGCTAGGATGGAGAGGTCGTCATGAGAGTGGGAGGAGGCAAGAAGCATGGCAGATACTATATAGGCGACAGCATTCTCGACACGGCCACCACTCCTACTCTCGCCCAGGTTCGAGCCACGAGCACGAGCAGTAGCCCCGCCATACGCCCACGGCAAACCGCGACACAGCTCCAAGTCCAGGAACTTCAGGTTCATTTGGCTTTATTCATGTTCAGTCAATTTCTGCATATGCTTGCTTTGCGTTGCTTTCTAACATTCAAATGACAACTTGTAGGCCCAGATGGCGGCGCAAAAGGAGGCATACGAGGCGGCGTTGGCCGAAGAGAAGAGGCTACGACAGGAGGATGCAGCGAGAATCCAGGCCATTGTTGACCAGCGGATGCAGGATATGTATTATGTTTTCGCTACTCAGTTCGCTCAGATGGGTCATACGGTGCCACCACTGCAACCGTTGGTACTGCGTCCTCAGTCTTCGGCTCTGTCGACTCCTCTTGTAAGCCACAACACAACCTTGTACTTTCCTTTCAATTATTAGAGACTTAGAGAACAACTGCACATAGTCACATATAGAGTTCGATAAAATTATGAATGTTTCAGATTACAGGTAAAAGAGCTCGCTCAAATGTAGATTATAACTTCAAAAACCTTCATTTTTGCCTCACATACAATCTATTCAATTTTCTGCAGAATCAATCGGCGGCTTCATGTTCGCCAGGCTTGTCGCCGGGAGCGATGGTGAACCTATGTCTACCGCCGCCCCCGCCTCCTCAGTGAACTATGCATGTGTGAACTTGTTGCTTTATGATTCTGAACTTGATGCTTTGCATTTGTGGAATTGTAATAAACGTATTTGTGAATTTGTGCACTTTTGGACTATTTATCTATATTGGTGTGCTAGTGACGATCTATATATGTATGGGATGCTTGTTATGATATATAGTGATGCATGAGATGTTTGTGTGAATTTTGGGGTCCTTTATGCGTCAAAAAACAAAAAAAAACAGAAATTTAAAGGTCACTTCGCCGTGTGCCAAAACCCTGACACACGGCGAAGTGACCATAACACTGACCATATTTGGTCGTTTTGCCGTAGGCCAGAGCCTGGCACACGGCGAAGTGACCAAAACTTCGCCGTGTGCCACGGCCAAGGCTCACGGCGAAGACCAATAGTTCGCCGTAGGCCAGCCTCCAGGCACACAGCGAAGATTCGAAAAAAAGAGAATATACGCCGGCTTTTTTATTGGTCTTCGCCGTGTGCTCCTGGGGCTGGCACACGGCGAAGTTTCAAATCTTCGCCGAATTTGAAATGCTCCGTCACGTTAGTGGCCGTTTGTTACTTTTTTTTCGCCGTGAGCCGCATTTAGCCTACGGCGAAGTCTTGCCGTGTGCTCGAAAAATGGCCTACGGCGAAGATGGCTTCGCCGTCGGGACTCGTCGCCGTGTGAACTTCGCCGTAGGCCACACACGCCGTGTGCCTAAGGTGGCTTCGCCGTGTGCCCGCCGCACACGGCGAAGTACTGAAATCCGGTAGTGATACATACCCTGTGAACATGTATACGCTCATATACCTAGATATGACATGGTTTCAAAATATATGCGTATGTGTATTCATACTCTCATGATAGTGATACGAAACTCTGAGTTAATGGTATTCACTGAGATATAGATAGGATAGATAATAACTTTATTAATTAAGCACATTATGCATAAAAAATCGGCACATCTTATTTTGTAAACTATAGAAGAATAAAAATAAAAACTACTAGTGTACTTTCCCGCAAAAAAGAAGGTAAAAGTAAAACAGAGCCAATCGGCCATCAAACCCGCAGGCGTTTGTAGTTGGATATGATGGGGCTGCATATCAAGCAAGGCGAGGTCACATGCTGGGCCCGCACGCCAGCCTCTCCCTCGAGCAAGCACACACACGGAGACCAGCCGACGAGAAGCCTTGGAGCCTTTCCATTTCTTGCCTGACCCCCGCAGCCGCCGCCGCCGCCGCAACAGGTTCCTGTCGCACTCCCACCCCATCCCCTTGCGGCCTTGCGCTCAGATCCAAAAAAAACACCAGCAGCTAGCTCGCCCGGGCGCGTCGTCGGGGGCTCCAGCCCGGGGTTGTTTCGCCGGCCGGCTTCGTTCGCCGGGAACGGAGCGGGGGATCGAGGGGACGACATGACGAGCAGCTGGAGGGCGACGCTGGGCGGCGACCCGGCGGCGGAGATGGACAAGGACGGCAATTGCTGCTTCCTGTGCAAGGACGGCGGCGGAAACCTCCGCGACTGCGACTTTAGGTGAGCTGCTGACCGGCTAGCTCGGCGATCTCCGGCGTCGTTTCTAGTTTGGCCGTGCGCACTGCCTGCAGCTCTGCCAAGGGCCGGGTACGGCGAACTGTACCATCCGAGTTCCTATCTATCTCTGAGCGCAGCGCATAGAAGCTGATGTCACGACGAGCTAGCTGGGAGCGCGCGTCGCCGCAGAGCTGTCTCTGCCAACTTCACCACCGGTCATGTTTTCAATTCCTTCCATCTTGAGATGGGCGCCGCCGGGCTAAGGGGAGGGGAGCCGACAGTGGTGGCAGGTTGTGGGGCGGCGATGGGAGAAATGGAAGGTAGGCAGTAGTGAGGACGGACGAGCTTGTTGTGGTCCTCAATCGATCATGAGCCTTCTGCGACGGGCCGGGCTTCCTTTCCTCTACCCATGGCTGACAGCTCCCGCCGCCACCATCCCCACCCCGCTTACTGCTAACCAAGACAATCTTCTCACTGCTTTGGCCGGCGGCTCCAGCCACCCCCCATCGCCATCTCGCCCACCGCCACTGCCGAATAGGCCGGGTGTGCTCTGGAGCTTTTTCTAAGCCGGTGGGCATAGGAGAAGGTCAACACCCCTATCCCTGAAACCCTAATCCTTTGGCTTCTCGCTGGCACAGAGGAGGAGAAAAAAAACATATCCAACAGCCACACACACACACAAACACACACACACACACACACATATATATATATATATATATAGCTTCACACACGAATTTTAAACACTGGAAAATTAGGTAATAAATGCTTGCCGCACGTGCAGCGCACGAGTCCAAAAATTAGGCATCGCCCAACTGGGCTGGCAAACCTTTATGCCCTTGTGGGCTTGTGTTGTCGTTCTAGACCGAGTGTTTGGTTAACTTAGTTAATGGGCCGCTCAGTTCCAGCTAGACCAATGCGAATCGCTCTACCACCATCCTCCCTTTCCCTTCCTCTACCCATGGCTTATGGCTCACGCCGCCTAACACCCGCCGCCACCATCATATGGACTCCATCCACCGCTAACAGACAATTTATTGCCTTTGAGGTCGACCCTGACCATCCAGATGTCTCCCCGCCGCCTCAGCCGGTGGCCCATATCATCCCATCGCCATCAAGCTACCCACCGTCACTGCCGAGCAAGCCGGCTGCTCTTGAGCACACAACCATAGATTCACACACAAATCTTAAGCACCGGAAAATTAGAAAAAAATGCTTGTCTCATGCAGCGCACGAGTCCAAACACATTACAATCGCAGAGCTGGCGTGGCGAACCGTTGTGCCCTTGTAGCCTTGTGTTGTCGTTCCGGGCTGAGCGTTTGGTTAACTTAAGTAATACGAATAGGTCGGTGCAGCAGATGACTCCCGCTTAAAAAAAAAAAGATGACCGTGGTCTGTGGATGCCTAGATGGTGGTTGTTCTCGGTATGGTAGATGTTGATGCAGCGTTTATATATTTGTTTGCTGGCTCCTAATTTTCAATCCAATCATTGCTAACAGATCTGGCACCTCACTTTTCCTCATGGTGTACTTTGCAGCCCAGGACGTACCATCCCTGCTGCGTGGAAGACAAATATGACATTGTTCCTAGTCCCAACTACCATTTTGTTTGTGGTGAGCACTTATAATGCCCATACTCTTTATTTTGCATGATCTTAAAGCTAGTCTTCCTCAAAGTTTGCTGTGAAACGATGCTCCAACCTCAGAGGTCTTACGTACGTGTACAGACTGCATATATACTATTAGCTTCTATAATGTGATATCCTAGTGGTATTAATACTTGGGCCTAATTTTGGATATGTACAGGTTGGCACATATGTTTCAACTGCAAAGGAAGTTCACATTTTCAGTGTATGTGCTGTCCCATGTCGGTTTGCCATGAGTGCCTTGGCAAAATTGAATTTGTCGAGTTGAGAATGCAGCGAAAAGGATTTTGCATCGACTGCTTGAACAAGGCTATCTTGATCGAGAAGAGTGCTGATTCTCATCCTCATCACGGGATAAGTGTATGCATATATACCCAACTTGTTTTTTGCATGACTGTACTGAGTTTCCATTAGTCAATTCTGTAGATGATTTCACAGTATACTATTCCCAGCGTTTAACCTGTGCTGTTTTTTAAGGAATGGTGCCAAGTTGTTTAGAATTTCTAGCAAAATTCGATTTTTACCTCTCCAATATAGTTGTGTTTTGTGTTGTCTGACAAAGTTCATATTCATGTAAATGTGCAGGCGCAGAGTGATTACAACAATGTAGAGATATATGATATTTTGTTTAAAGATTACTGGAAAGATGTTAAAGACAGAGAACACATAACGTTGGTTTACCTGGAAGAAGCCCGCGTTATTCTTAATAGAAAGCTTTTGAGCAATAGAGTGAATTCAGTGAAATTACATGATGAAGATCACAAGTCAGATGCAAATATATTTTATGAAAATGCTGCCATTGAAAAAGCAATTCCTTTTGACCGTAAGGGAAAACAGAATAAAGTGAACATGTCGCTGAAGAAGAACAAGAAGTCAAACAAGAAAACATATATTGGCTGGGGTTCCGAAGAGCTAATGCAGTTCTTGTCAAGTTTTGGAATGGACACATCAAAATCTCTTGATGAAGTTGCAATTTCTGAATTTATCATGGGGTACATCAAAGAGAAGAATTTGTTCAACAATAATAAGAAAAAATCTTTCTTGTGTGATGATAAGTTGCACCATCTGTTTGGGAGAAGAAAAGTGAGGTGCAAAAGTATCCGTAGGTTTCTAGAAGTGCATCTAGCTGCAAATGCTGTTTCAGAGGATGAAAATTTTGATTCATCTGAAGATGATGGTGTCACAATTACAAAAAAGAAACCTCATCCTGATGGTTCTGAAGATGATGATGTTCCAATTATGAAAAAGGAACCTCGGAACCGTCAGGAGTCGAAGATTGCTAAGAGGGTTTCAGAAAAGAACAAGAGATGTTTTGCCTCCCTTAATGAGAATAACCTAAAACTCATTTATCTGAGAAGAACTTTAGTTATTAATCTTTTGAATCATCCACAGACATTCGATCAAAAAGTTATTGGCTGTTTTGTTCGAATCAAGAATGGCCCCAAGGTTCACATGTATGAAATGCCCAAAAAGCCGTACCAGCTAGGGCAAGTGACAGGTATAAAAAAAAAGCTTAATTGCAAGCATTGTTTCTTATCCATGATGGTCTATTTTTTTTAAAAAAAACATTGTTGAGCATGCAGAGGATGTTTATAGTATTAATAGTGCAATTCATATTTTGCAAACATCTCTCTGACTTGATCCTAGAATATGCCATTTACAGGCATTAAAAAAATCTTCAGAAGAATACAAGATAAATGGCACATGTACCAATATTCTCTTATGTGTTACTGGCTTGTGGGAGGATGTGAAGATCTCAATCCTCTCAGATGAGGACTTTGAGGAGGTATGATTTTCACAATCCAGCACCATTATTGCTGCTATATTGTTAATTTTACTGACAAAAACAAATTAGTGCTACCTCTGTTTAGTGGATTATCACTACTAAATTAATAGAGTAGTATACTTTATTTTGGTTCATCAATTAGTTATATCACTTTACTTTTAGATATACGTGGTGACATAAGTATGCCATTTCCCTTTGTAACAGGAGGAATGCAATGATCTTGTTTCTTTGGTTAAGAAAGGAGTTCTGGAAAGGCCTACCATTGTAAGATCATAGTCTGAAATCTTCATTATCCTTAATGCAGTGCCTAACCATTTGAGTGCTATATATGTGGCGAGAGTTACCATGCTGTTGATTAAACAATATTTCTTTTCACTATCAAATTCATTGTTCTAGCAATGAGGATATTTTATTTATCTTCTTGTGTTTCAAATGTTGTATCCATTTATCATGATCATGCATTCTATCGTATTCACATGGCCAATTACTAGCCTAAGATAATTTTCTTTGCCTATTAGACCACCTATAGAAAATATTGACTCACTTTAGTCTATAAACTCATTCTTTTTTGTTTATTATTGTACGAGTTGTGTTTCATGTTTAATTTTTTTGGGATGGTAGTTTACATTATATCCTATGTTAAAAATAGTTTATATTTTAGTCAAACTTTGAGGCAAAAAAGGGATTTTTTACTATGTGGATAAATTGGACTAATTTGAATTGCTATGGGAGTAAATTGACTCAATATTTTGTATAAGTTAAAAGAGAACCTAGTCATCTCAAGATTTCTCTTCATGCATGAGACCACTTATAAAAGACGATAGCACTGTATTTCTATAATGTTCATATGCTAAGTTCCTATTTAATGCTGTTATTTCCCTCTTTTTTACAGGCTGCATTGGAAGAGAAGGTGGCAATTGTACATAAAGACATAGTAAACCATGTAAGTGCACTCAGAAACCAATAGATGCAATTGGTTTGATACATGCACTATTAATGTTAGATAGCATTTGAAGTCTGAAGGGAAAATCATGGCTTTTTGAGCCAAATTTAGAACTTTCTTATCATTCTAATAATCTATTCTTTCTTTCCCTATGATTCTGTTGAATGTATCCACTCCTATTGACCAAATTTCCATCTTTCAGTGGATAGAAAAAGAACTTGTGAGATTGGAAAGAGCAATTGATAGAGCATATATGAAAGGGTGGAGACCAGAATATCCTTGTGAGATTGATTGTGATATACATACTCCTCGTATGTTAAAAAATGTACAAATATTTTTTTTGAAGATGTATTCTTGCTTTCCTATTTTAGTATTTTTGAACAGATTTCCTATTTTAGTATTAGTAATATATTGTCTTGGACCACTTAAGAAATTAAACATCCACATGGGTTCTTCCTTGACTGATTATTCTGTTACATTTGAGGAACTGATGCAGCAAAAAGAGCTGCTTAGCACAGAAGCTGAAAAGATCCGCCGCCTTGAAGAGGTTCCTGAAATTGTTGCAGATACAGAACAAGAAGGAAATGAAACGGAAGTCAAAGTTGCGACAAGCAATTATTCTCAGGAGAATAGAGGTCCAAATACTTGAAATTTGTCTTCTTAAAATATATTTCTATCCTTTGTATGTTTTACATTCATAATACCTAAGTTGTTACTACATACTTAATCCTAAGTTGTTACATACTTAATCCAACATCTCGCAAGGGGACGCCAACATGAACGTAGCTACTTTACTTTGTCGGTGCATCATTCTATAGTGAAGTGGCATTGCAAATCCTTCATTAAAGGGTTTTAACCAAATGTTTGTCTTGATACTAGAAGTTCATAATCTTCATTCTAATAATAAGAAAACTTTGCATTAGAACTAACCATTATGACATATAATTGTTTCCCTAAATGGTTACTACTAGCTATTCTTAACTTTATTTAGTACATGCATGATGAGTTCTTCTGATCTATAGGAAATATAAACACCTTGATACCACCACCCATTTCTCATGGAGTAGAACAAGAAGGAGCCAGTAGTTTAAATGATCTTCATGTGGAGCTACCAAAAGGTAATTTAGACTATAGTGTTGTTTTTAGTACGTTATATATTCCTCTTATTGTTTAATTGCTATTCTAGACCTAAATTTTGTACTCGATCTAACTAATTGTGAGTTTAATTTGTGTCTCCAGGTGCAGCAGAGGAGGAAGTTGCATCTTTAGGAGTCCAGGAGAAAACAACCAAAGGTTTGCCTTCAATTGATAATGATAAAAGGTTTAGACTTACGTATCACAGGCGTATAAGAAACTAAATATATTTCGATCAGAAACCAAATTAGCTTCAGCTAAGCCTATGGTTAGTTTCCGGAGGTTTCTTATGTTGCATGTTCGGCTCCCAATTTCTTATTTCCATGTTTGAACATGGTGATAGTGTCCAGTAGAATTTAGATGACCGAGCGTCATGAAAGCAAATAGTTTATAGCACCTTTTTCATTCAAATACATGGACTATTATTTATTTTCGATTGTACTGGTGTTGACCAGACCCCCACCCCTGGCATGCTATTCTGAATGCTGTCATTTATTTTATACCAGTTGTGCCCTTTTCTCCAATCACATGTTAACTTTATTTGTGAAGTCGATGCAGATGGAGACTTAACTGAAGTCATGGACATTGACAAAGATGAAAGCGAGCACTCCAGGCGCAAGAACGATGGGGCAAATACTGAAGAAGCTATCAACCTTGAGGATCTTCAGATATTGGAACATTGGCCAAAAGGCAACACCTCAGATGCTCCTAATGGATCAGCTCTTTGCCAGCAGCAGCATGAGGCAGCAGTTTGTGCAGCCATGGATAATGCGGTCTCACCCAACACACCCCTGTGGAATTATGTGGATCCTCAAGGAAACACCCAAGGGCCATTTCCACTGACACGCCTGTTTGGTTGGGCCAGCTTCTTCGACAAGGACTTCAAAGTTTGGAGGACGGGGGAGAGTGTGGAGCAGGCTATTTTGATTACGGATGCCTTCCTCATGTGTCTGTAGCGTGCTCTCCCAGTTGAGCCATCCGTCTTTAATTTCAATCTGGAACTGGAACACCTTATTAGGTTAGGTCGTCATTCTGCAAGAGAACACTGAGGCATTTGTTGATATGCGTGTTGTAATTCAGAAAGGCATATGTATGTCGAGTCAATGGATGGTCCAAATTAGTAATGTTTAATCTGGTCTGGACGCGCAGCTTGTGGTGTTAACTTTCCCCAGTACATTACAATATTACATAGTTGTGAACTTGACTAAACATGTACAGTGATAGCAAAATAATACTATGTTCAGGTTCAGCTAGGAATGCGATGCGTGCGGCAGGGAGATCGCCCAACTGTAAGCAAAATATATTCAATTCGGCATGGATCAAACTCTTTTAACAGCCCCACACTACTAGACTGGACTACCTGAACCGTCAGATTTGCATCAGTCTGATGCCTGTCATCGTGATTGCAATTTGCAAGTTCGCTGCTGCCCCTGTGCCTGGAATGGATGCTCCTTTTCATCATCCAGATACCCATCCCCAAGCATACTAATTACTAAATCTGCCTTCACATCCATAGAAGAAAAGATAAGGCGGAGGAAATATGTACTATCATTTCTCTTCTTGATGTGCAAATTAAGCACAGAAAATAGCAGACCCTGACGGCCTGACTTATATATCACTCAGGAAAGGCGTGCTACAATTCACAAACGATTAATATTTAACATCACTCATGATTCACTAACACACTAGTCGTGCATGTGAGAGCATATGGGCACCCGGTTAATTAGTAGCTATAATCCTCTGATGGGACTCTGATAGTAATTAATAAATTAAATAATTAATTTTGCACGTGCAACACAACTTACAACGACGTGTGCGTCCGACCAATTAAACATGCAAGTAGCGCGCACTGCTGCTACCGTCCGGTGTGAGGATGGATGGGTTTCTCTTTGTTAATCGCTGGTCTATGTTACCAGTGGAGTGCACGCGTTTTTTTAGAAAAAACATTAAGGCCAGTCTCAGTGGGGGTTTCATGAGAGTTTTATGACATTAAATGTGCTGATGTGGCAGAAAAGAGAGGGTGAAGAGTTTCAAGGATTGTGAGAGGAGTTTCATCACCATGAAACTCATCTGGCACAGTTACCTAGTTTGTGGCCTAGGTAACCGTGTGATGAAATTCTGCACTGAGACTGGCCTAACCATGAAACTAAGGTCTAATATAAATTAATTGGCTGGAAGTCAGGAGGACGAGGGTTTCTGGTCCCAACTGGCAGAGTGAATCGTTCATGGTACGACGGGCCCGCCGCGTAGGCCGGGTGCGTCTCCGGTGGGCGAATGAGAAGCTGGATTCCTCTGATGGGCCCGCCCTACGTTTGATGCCGCCTGACTAGACATGATGGCGCAATCATCTTCAATTCTTCATATCAGTGTACAGATGAGCAAAGCTTGAGATAATAAGGGGATGTTTGGATCCACATGACAAGAGCAAAACATTTGCCCTCAAAAAAAAGATAGCAAAAGTTTCATTAGGGGTGTTTGGATCCAATGGTAAAAGTTTTGGCAAAAATCCATTTATACACTGATATCAGCCCATTGATGCTGTAGTTACATCGAGGGATCCAAGTTAATATGGCCCATCCTGAGGCGCACCGGGGCGTGGGAACGAAACAAACAAGGTGGCTGGAAACCCAAATTTTGGAAATTGTTTTGGATAGATCATTTGTACCTAGTAGATTAAAAAAAGAGATTTATGGAGATAATCCTCAAAATGTAAGAACAGGGGGAGAAAGGTACGATAAAACAAAACAGGTAAAGCAGAGGTAAAAAAACATATGAATTCAAAGAGAGATGAAGCACGAACAAAACTTTACACGAGGTTGAAGGCTTGATACTTCCATCACGGTCCCGATACTTGTAAAACACGCATTCACCTCCCTAAACTTGGTTTATTGTACAACTGTAAGGACTTTAATTGATTTAACTGAAAATAAATGGATCAAGTCCAATCAAATCCAACTGAAATTTCATAGAATATATCCTAAGATACTCAATCCCTCCTTTCTTAAAGGCCATGTAGGAAAAATTATCATAAGATCCAAATCCTACAGAACTCTTTAAGTGTCTTCAAGAAATTCGAGTCACACACAATGGATCATCTTACAAAACAAGAGACAAGTGAGCAAACTTCACTGCGTGCAAATAAGATGTTGTGTAAAATAATCTGGTGAATCTGTTTGGTTTTCCAGATTCGGTAACAAACAACACTGCCACAACACGCATTTTAATCTCCGGCAGAATCTTGGGACTAGAGTACTAGACGCGGTTTTGTTATTGGCGGTGCACGAGCTTATCAATTTATAATCTTTTTTGAGGACACCCGTGCACGTAGTACGCAGGCACAGCCCCTAATAAATCGTCACGTGCATGCAGTACTTAGCTTGCATCGCATTGCTGCAACAAAAGTTCTCCATCAATTCCACCGCACAATTACTCCATGATTTGATTCGCCCTCTTTGCTTCCAAGCCATTTTCTCTAGAATTTCATTGTGGTTAAAATCTCGAAAACCAATCGACTAAAAATCAAATGTACACACAAATAGTAATTCTATGTGTCCCCCTCTCTCTCTATGTCACGCCGCCGCATGCACCGGCTGACGACGATGCGTGGATCGATCAGTTGGTGTTGAAGGCGGAGCAGACGTCCCTGACCTCGCCGGCGTCGTCGCCATGGCGGCGGCGAAGTCCCGCTGGAAGCTCCCCGCCGCGGGTCCCAGGTACGCGTCGAGGAGCGCGCGGGTGGCGTTGCCGGCGGCGAGCGCGGCGTCGGAGGCGATGACGGCGAGCCCCGACCGGATGTTGCGGAGGATGGAGTCGTCGAAGTCTCCGCCGCTGCCGCGGTCCAGCGGCAGCCGGGTGTTGAAGTCCCCCGGCGGGCACCGCGCCTTGAGCTCCGCCGCGAACGCCGCCGGGATCGACGGGTCGGTGCCCGTCCCGCCGCCGCCGGGGAGAGGCCGGGTAGCCGTACAGGCGGTCCTTGACGAAGAAGCACGCCGTCGTGCCGACCGTGTGCGCCGCCGTGAGGAGGACGAGGTCGCGGTCGTCGAGGCCGGCGGCGGCGAACCTTGAGCGGAGCACGCTGATGGAGTCGGCGGCGTCCGGCAGCGGCAGCACGTCGGCGTCGCGGAGGTTGGAGGTCAGGCCGTCGCGGCGCCCCGTGGGCACGTCGAAGGACGTCCCGCCCGTCATGGCGACGGCGTCGCGCGCGGCGAGGGCGATGATGTCGGCGCAGGAGACGACGCCGGGGCACAGGTCCTCGAGCTGGGCCTTGGCGGCGTCGACCACGTCCTGCCCGCGGAGGCCCTGGTTCTTGCCGTTGTTCACCTCGGCGTCGTTGCTCGCGCTCCGGATCAGCACCGACGCGTCGCACCCCTGCAAATATATGCCATTCGCCGGCGCGCGGCGTCGTCGCCGGCCGGTGAGCAAACAAACAAAGAGAAAGCTAGCACTAACCGGCCGGACCTGTTGTACCTTGACGAAGCAGTCGTGGAACTGGAGGCGGAGCAGCGCGGGGAGGATGGTGGGGTCGTTGCCGGCGGCGTCCTGGACGGCGGCGGTGACCGTGTCCTCGGCGTCCGGGCACGAGTCGGAGTAGAACCCCACCTGCAGCTGCCCACGGGCGACGCCAGTGATCCCAAGCAACACCAGGAGCGCCATTGCTCCGGACATCGTGCTGCGGCTGCCCATTGATGATGATTCCAAGAAGATGAGGCTGCGGCCGGCAACCCCTGATCTGCAGGCCGGCCGGCTCGCACGAACGAACAAGCTAATAAGGAGACCAGGAAGAAAGAGTCTCTCACTCGTAGTGCCAGCTGATTCGGTGAATGAATCTGTCTTGACGAATGTCTTTATACACCAGAGGTGGATCCAGGATTCAGGATTTATCGATGAAGCCACTCGGACAGTGACATGGAACAATTGTGCATAGTTTAGTACAAGAAAAGGGTGTGGGGCCTCACTTCACTCTCGCATGCATGTGGGCATGTGGCTCCTCCATGGACTACTCGATCGACTCATGTACCAGACGAGTAGTCCCGAAAAAGGCAATCTTTAAGCGAATTAAGGAGCTACTGTACAGAAGATATTTGGAGGCACACGGTTATAGGCTGATCTTCAGGATTTATATGTATGTAATAAATCTATAAGATGAGGAACTTTGACGGTGGGGCTGCTCCTTTACCATTACAAAAAAGTAGTAAGGCCTAAACCAAGAGGTAGCCAGCGATGTGCATATGCATGATTTGGCTGTTCATGGCGGCCATAACTGCTACTTGCATGCACCCTTTTGCAATTTGTACCATCTGGTGATTTGGACTTCGCAGCTGGCCCTTTTCAATTCAGAGATCAAACAGGCAGTACAATTCGAGAATGCAAACAAAGTTATATATCTAGTGCATACGGGTGCGTTTTCTGCAGAATCGTCAAATGCTGTCAGTGTACAAATTCCCCTTTGAAACCGAGCAGTTCTTGCTTGATTGCCGTCATCAGCAGCTTTCAAGCATGTATTATATATCGGGAAGAGAGAGGCTAACCCACGAGCTCGTGTTACCTACTGACGCGGCGGCCCACTCACCCCGGATAGCGTGTAAGTACGTCGCTTTCGCGAGCTCTTTTTACCCCCGTGACCGTGACTTTTTGTCTCGGCCTGCCATCACATTCACCGGAGATTTCAATGCAGGACCTGCTGCACTTTTAGGCCTTTTCCAATGACAAGAGTCAAACATCAGCTCTAAACACTAGATACCTTCTTCAATAATCTAACTTTTAGCACATACGGAGTAGTTCATAATATGAATGACCCTGCACGTCATCCTCATATAATCTCAAAGAATATCTCTTAATCAAGAGCTAACTCTTCACTTTTATAAAATTCTATGAATTGGCTATGAACCAATCATTGGAGGAGGCCTGATAAGCTTTTATTTAAGTATGACACGGTCTGTTTTAGTGATCTTTATGAATGAAAAAAATCAAAACAATATTTTGGTAATGAGAATTTAGCAACGACGGCAACAGTGTTAGCTATATAAAAAAAGCGAAGGCAACATTAGCACCACGTATCAAGATTGGCACGGCACATGGATGGGTTGTGGTTGCCACACCTGCAGGCATGGCGCAATGTGCCCTCCTTCCCGTGTTCAGTGTTCTCCCCCTTGCAACACCTCTCCCTCTTCTACTCTATTCGAAGCACATTCTAGTATAGATTCATGTAATGATCCACACACTTTCTTGGCCACGGCTCCGATTCCATCCTTTAATTCAACTAAACAATCGCAATACTTGTACATATGTAAGTAATCAAAATAAAAAAAGTTACAATAGTGAAATTTATTGTTAGGCGCAGAGGTGAACCCAAACCAATATTTGAGTGAAGGCATAGCTTAAGGCAAAGTTAAATCTACGAAACATTTATATGGTAAAATTCTGTTCATTATTTTTGCTCTAAAGAATTGAGTGGGGGCATGTGCCCTCACTGGGGACTACGTAGGTCTACCCCTAACTTAGACGTGGCTAGCTTGATCGTTAGGGAAGGTAGGTAGGGAAGGTTCGTGGCAAGTGAAGAGAGCGGCAACCGGCGACAAGGGGGCACTTGTAGTGGCGGTGGAAATTCTGATATCCAAGCCGTGGTATCCGACATAGTTGATATCGTCTGTTCCCACGAAGCCGAACACCTTACAATATAAATTAAACATATGCAGGGTTAAAAATGGATTTGCAGTTTGTTCTAATTTTTTCTATAAGATGCACATATAAATGAGATGTAAAAAATTTGAGCCTTACGGCAAGAAAGAATAATTTTAACCTATATAAGAGATGAGCATAAAACTAAGTGACATAGAAGAAAATTTTTACTTAAGAATCTGAATGAACGGAGCATGTAAGTTAGATTAAAACTCCCACCTTGTCGACTGCTCTCTCGTTGACGATCGACGTCACGAAACACTTGGTGACCTCCCGCAGCACCCCCTGCATATGATTATTTCAAATAAAAAATAGACCCGTTAGAAAGCTCTCCAAAGGCGAAGAACGTCGCTCAGCATATAACCAAACAAAACAGTGTCTATCAACTAAATCCGCAAAATATTGAAAAATGTATATCAAAATGTATTCAAATAAAATTGCAGAAAATAATGGTATTTTTAAGACGATATATGCGAATTTCAACTGAAATATATTGGTTACCTTGCTAGCTCTTGAGACTTTGGAAGCCCAAGACCTTTGGGTTCGGGGG
>OAMR01000002.1:2097814-2110707 GCA_900205405.1 Echinochloa crus-galli
TGCCTAACTGCAGGACTACATCAGCGTCCAAACTGTTGTTTATATCCATTGGCAGGAGCGAGAGAACCTAGCTTTCACCTTTGCTACCTTTATTTCAAAAGAAAAAACTGACGTGTGGGGCCGTGGGGCATTTAGTTCGCATGCAGTCTATGCAGAGACCCTGGTCCGTCTAGCTTATTGTGACACTAGAGTATATTTTTCTGTTGCCAAAAAAACTAGCTGCTCTGGCAAAGCCAATCTAGCAAATGCATGTGGTGTGACAACATCAATATATATTGCATCCCCGTCGCTCCTAGCATGGCCAAACGGTCTACCCGTTTTATAAGATAAAATCTAGGAGTGGTCTATCGATAAATATTTTAGAAAAATCTAAAACTTAAATAATATTTTTTTGTTGAATTCCTTCCTTTTCCACCCGAAGAACCAAGCAAAGCTTGATTGTTGGAAGGTCTGATGCCGTGTGTTTTATTAATGCACCTTGAATTTGTCGTGCACATTCCGTGATGCATTTGCTATGTCAATCTTGAGATTTGCCTCCTTTAGTATCCACATTCATATAAGTAAAATAGTATGTCTTTATAGGAGTGAGTGTATATGTGTTTGAGACTAAAAAGGAATATTTTCCCTGAAATTTGAATTATCTCTTTGCCGTGCATGCTTGTTCCTCTGCCTCAATGTGTTTTGTACCCTTAATTCAAAAGGTTCTAGTCAAAGTTTTCAATCCCTACTTAATCGTTTGAGCCGTCTTGTTAAAAGTTGTCTAGCTCAAATTTTTTTATTAGTCACGAGTGGGATGGCTTCAGCCTACATTTAGAAGTTTGTCTAGTTGAAAGCTTTCGACCTTAGCTTCATACCTTTTTTATCTTTGATTGTTCTTTTCGAGATGGGAATCTTCAAGGGTCATTCTATATTTTTTTCCCTCATCTATTATCTTAGTACAATAGTGTTAAAAGGAGCTACCACGTTCGCCGAGAGGGTCAAGAAATTCCCACGTGAATATAAAAAAGAGAAGAATATATGCCGTCGGATTTTATGAAGATCTAATGATCCATATTATTCAATTAGTCCAAAAAAGAGAAAAAAATATATACCATCGGATTTTATGAAAATTTAACGATCTAGATGAACTTCATGTCAGATACAATTATGACTCCTTTTATCTTTTTTTTTCCTTTGCCAAATTAGGTATCCCTTCGTTGAGATAAAAGATTCTGTAAAAAAAATAAAAAATGATTCAACGGTGTCTCCCAACATGTTATGACGGCAAAAAAAATAGATTCAAAACGATGCAATAAAGAAAGACTGTAAAAATGAAACAGATTTAGATGGTCTATACCTCTTATCATGACAAATAAACAGAAACAATATATTATCTTAGTACAATAGTGTTAAAAGGAGCTACCACGTTCGCCGAGAGGGTCAAGAAATTCCCACGTTAATCTAAAAAAGAGAAGAATATATGCCGTCGGATTTTATGAAGATCTAATGATCCATATTATTCAATTAGTCCAAAAAAGAGAAAAAAATATATACCGTCGGATTTTATGAAAATTTAACGATCTAGATGAACTCCATGTCAGATACAATTATGACTCCTTTTATCTTTTTTTTTCCTTTGCCAAATTAGGTTTCCCTTCGTTGAGATAAAAGATTGTGTAAAAAAAAATAAAAAATGACTCAACGGTGTCTCCCAACATGTTATGACGGCAAAAAAATAGATTCAAAACGATGCAATAAAGAAAGACTGTAAAAATGAAACAAGATTTAGATGGTCTATACCTCTTATCATGACAAATAAACAGAAACAAAAACGACATATGTACCTCTCTCACTATATCTCATCTCAAATCAGAGACTTGGGATTGTTGTTGATGGCACCATATAATCTATGTTAATGAAAGATGTGGTGATACTTCAATTCCACCGGTATAGAGAATTTTTAGACAGGATGTCAGTGAATGCGTATGGGCTACCTGTGTAGATATGAGTGTGTGACTACATCATGCTCTCATAGAAAGAGAAATAGTGAGTTGTTTGGTTCACGTCCGTAGCTCGCCACAACGCTCCATAATTCTCACACCTAGGCTATCCGCACTGGGACACGCTACCGCACACTCAGGACGAATATACCATAAATTCCCCCGCACCGGCGTACTGGGAGGGTCACAGTAAAATCCTGGATGGTTCCGGGTCCGCTTTTTCCAGCAGAGTTCGCGTATCCTTCGTCCGTCACACAACAGCAACTGATTACGGCATTCGCGCTCTTCCCCTTCACCGGCCCCCAAGCACCCCACCCCGTCCGCGGCCCCAGATCTGTCCGTCGCCCCGCCCACACGCCCGTCCGCCGCCGCGTGGCCATCTTGGAGAAAGCGGGCGCCGCCGGCGAGGAGCCGTCGCCCGGCCTCCCCACGCCTGATCTGCTCGGGGGAAGAGCGGATCTGCGGTGGGAGGGCCAGCCTCCGCCGCCGCGACCGTTCCCGGCGAGGTAGGTGGCCAGAGGCGCTTGCCACCGCCGATAAGGAGCCGCCCGCGGACAGCCAGCCGTTGCCGCCGCGTGCAGCCGCCCAACACCGCCACCATGGCTCCGCACGCATCCGGAGGCCAGGGCCCGGCCGCCGCCGCGGGGAGCCGCACTGGTCACCCAAGGCCACGCGCCGCCGCGCAGGGAGCCGCCGATGGCCACCCCGCCGCTCCCTCCGCTGGCCTCGGGTACCCGCCCCAGTCCTCTGGGATGACCTCATACATTGCCGCGTATGAGCCCATACATAGCCTCCCCTTCACCGCAAGTGACTCGAGCCACAGGAACACGGCATAGAAGAAGGGCGTCGTGACGTGCTTCCGCGAGAAGGTGTCGATGTGGTGCTACCGGCAGCACACCAACGACTCGGCCTCCCGGCCGTACGGGTCCTCCATGAACCCCATCACCAGGTGTAGCATCTCCTCGGGCACCCAGCCACCATCGCTGCCGCCGATGCTTGGCGCATGGGTGAGCCGTCGTAGCTCCAGCACCTCCCCGTCCGTGGCGTGGCGGCGTGCCGCCACTAAAGGCTACCGCCGGTCACCATTGGAGAGAGTGGTGGGGGGGAGAGGGAGAGATAGAGTGGAGCCGCCGACGTGGCATGGGAGGGGAGTCGGCGGCGTTGCACTGGAGGGAGGGGAGGGGGCTGCGGTGGGAGGTAGCGCCGGTGGGAGGAGGCCAGTGGGGGAGAGAGAGGAGGGAGGAGAGGGCGCGGGCGGGTGGGGAGAGAGGAGGAGGGAGGAGAGAGAATGACCGAGAATGTGGGAAAATTTTGATATATGTATGACGTGTGGGTCCTTTTACCTGGTAAGTCCACGTCTAATGAGATTAAGGCATAAAAAAGTTTAGAACTGATAGTTATGAAAAATAATATGTTCGGTGTCATCTGAACCAGAAAGCAAAAAATACATAAATAAAGATTCAATATGAACCACAATTAGTATGTTAAATTTCAAATGAAAGTTATGAATAGGTCTCCTACAATTCTTTTTTCTTCCGAATACACGTGCAAGAAAATAGTCGTACTAACAACAAAATATATACGATATCTTGATTTTGGCCATACATAAAACAATTACAATGATACCCTCAGAGAAAGTAGTGCGCATCTATTTTATGTAAAATATAAAGATAAACTTAGGTAAAATAATGCTAGCTACCCGCGCTGTTTGCACGGGCCACTTTGCTAGTTTAATGAACTTATTAAGTTTTCTGTATTCGACTCCTAAGTCGGTGCATATTTGTTACGAAAATATGATATTTCCCATTGAATTGCTTTCTACAGGGCATATGCTCAAATTAGTCCTCCCAAATAATCTGTTGCTAGAGGACACGTATCCAAATGATTGAAGATCACAGTTAAGGATTGCTCTAGTACCAGTTGTCTGCATATAAGACCAGTGGTTTCTCCAACTAAATAACTCTCTTTATGCAAACTGGTGTAGTGCTTGAAGATCACCATGGAGCTTTCAGAGGAGGAGGGTCTAAATGGTACGCAAACTGTCTTGATGCTCTTCTAATGGAAGCCCTAGCATGTAGGGATGGCATGGTGTTAGCGCAGCAATCCGGAATGCAACAAGTCACCATGGAAACGGACTGCAGGAAATGGTGACACTTTGGCATGCAGGAGAAACCAGAGGCCCAGCGTGATAGCAGTGCTGAGGGAGATCCGGGAGCTGAGATCTTTGTTTCAGGACTTTTCTCTATCCTTTTCTGGTAGGAATTGTAATAGGGTGGCACACGTTCTGGCATGAAAACCCGGAGTGCGTGGTACACCTAGTGACTGCTGATTGTAATCCCGGTACTAGTTAATGAATGATCTCCCTTGTCTAAAGGAAAAACTAAATAATCTCTTGAGTACAGCAAGGCGCCGTGTGTCCGTACACATACTTTGATGCGTGAATAGAGAGGCTTGGACCATTATTTTGTGAGAATAATAGCAACATGTACCACGTAGAAATCACAACCAGTTACAAGTATGGAGTCCTGGAAATACGATGTACCGACATCATGATATTATGCCTACAGCTTCCCGTAATAAATCCAGGAAATGCTATGTACGGACAGAAAATCTCTGAAAGAGATAACAGTTAACTGAAATAAATGTACTGACATATATCCAGCTGGCCATCAAACTTCTTGCTCTCAAAATTGAATATATGATCCATCGATTCAGAGAAAAACAGAGCTAAACATGAGTTCTTATTGAGCTACTATGAACACTAATCTATACTAAAAGGATCCTAGAGAATTGAAAACGTTTTCTACCAAAAAATTCACCCACACCCTCTCACAGAGGCCCTACCTGTCAGATTTTTTTGGGGTGGGGGACGTGGGAAAGGTGGGAAAAACTTGATGTTTCAGGCGCTTTTAGTTCATTCTCCGCAAAACTTTTTTCACCCAACGTCCCGCGCGTACCCACCTCCGGCCAAGTGGGCCCTAACTCCCCACGTGCACACAATTATCCCATATTGCTAATAGACAAAAGATTGAAGAGTTTTTCTCCATATAAATAAAGACCAACTAACTCGAAAAATAATGTGCCTCTAAATTTGAAAAATAGCTAAAGCTCTATGTACACACGTACGTGCGCACGTGCCGCGTCTGCTAGTATATATATATATGGGCCATATAATTCATTATAAATTCCATAAAATTCATAGAAAATTCCAAATAAATCATTGAAGTTCCATATAATTCATAGAAAATACATATGACTCATAGACACATTATAATTTCATAAATCACACATTAGTTTATTCTTACAACATCACACCCATTATTACAGTCTTACATCATCGCACACATGATAATTAAGGATATGCCCCATGTCTCATCGCAAGGTAGACATCATGAAATGGGTCCCTAATGTCACCGTATATTGTCAACGGCGGGCCTTCAATTGGCGTCATCGTTACTGAAGATTGAAAACCCCCTCACAGGGGACCCACGTGTCGGGCTTTGGTGGGAGGGAAAAACTAGAAAGCATCAAAATTTTTGCATGTTCCAGGCGCTTTTAGTTCATTCTCCGCAAAACTTTTTTTCACCCAACGTCCCGCGCGTACCCACCTCCGGCCAGGTGGGCCCCTAACTCCCCACGTGCACACAATTACCCCGTATTGCTAATAGACAAAAGATTGAAGAGTTTTTGTCCATATAAATAAAGACCAACTAACTCGAAAAATAATGTGCCTCTAAATTTGAAAATAGCCAAAGCTCTATATACACACGTGCGTGCGCACGTGCCGCGTCTGCTAGTCGACTCAAGTTTGGGCACAAGATGATCCATCAACAAGCTGACAAGTCGGCATGCTAGTTTTGTTATCCACAATTAAGTAATTTGCATTTGGAACTGACCATACGTATTTCCACTCTAATTGCCTACATAGCTTCAGCAAGAACACCACGAGAGAACCAAAGAGTTAACTCAAAACTAGAGCAAGCCAGGTGTTGAACGCTGAGGGAAGTGAGGTATCACAAGGGGAGCCCCTGTGTCCTTCCCCTTCTTACTCTTCTCCAAAGCCTTCCCCCCCTTCTTCTCACCAGCCTTTGGGGATGCTTCTTCTTCCGCATCCTTCTCCTTCTGCTTCACCGTGTCTCCATCTTCTTGCTGCATAGATGACTTTGGTGCCTTCCTCGCCATAAAACCAAAGCAATCCAAGCCCAGGACCATCTTGATCCTTGATCTTATATATGGATCCCTCCTTTCACTTCTCGAGCACACTTGTTTTTTGCTTTGTATCTCCTAGTTGTGTTTGTTCTGCTAGCTGTGAATTGTTTATATAATATAGTGGAGGGGCAAGTCCTTGTGACACAAGCTTTGTGGAGATTTCAAGGATAAGTCCAACATGTTGACAAGAATAACTGTAGTGGAGTAGTTTCCTTGGTGAGCAAGGACCCTCAATAGGTCACCACGGTCTTTTTCTCTTTGGAATTTTCTGCACAAAAAAACAATAGAAAATAGGAGGAGTTGGAGAATGTTTTTTCATTTCATTTCCTTTTCTTATATTAACTTGACACTTGCCCTATTTTGCAGTTTAGAATTCATGGAAGTGAGGCCTATCCTGTACTATTCTTGGGCCATACCTATATAGCAGGGTCTTCATTTCAAATACCTAGGATTTTGTTCAAATTCATACTAATAACTAGAGTCTTTTCAAAAAAATAAAAAAAATCTGAAAACATTACTACAGAAACACACTCTTACAAACACCCTTTAGCCTACGCATGGATGCTACTTACTGCACACCTCCCCCGCCAACTCTTTATAATATTTTCCCCTTACAATGAACCATACTCCGTAAATTTCAGGGCACCAATTGATTCATATCTTTTTGGTCCTCCTTATGTCCCTTATGTAAGAGTAGATTTTATATTTATTAATGTTAAACAAGTAATAATTGGTCTACAGAGCCAAAGACAAAAGGCATAGTACAAAACAAATGTGTCTCTCTCCACCGAAGGACTTTTTTACCCTATAACAGCCTGCCCTAACTGGATGCTGTTGACCCATTCAAAATCACTTTACAAATAAATTACCTCTTTCTTATGAAATTCATCTTTTTTTTGTGCGAAATATGAAATTCATCTTTGATTGTTCAAAAGAGGTGTTACTATTCAAGTTTCCACCTGAATGTAACCACTACTCACATATGGTTCCATCACATAAAATTCCACAACTCCGATGGAAGTCCCTTTCAGTAACATCCTTGGCACTGGTACACTAACCAGCACAGCAACACCCTATACCTGAATAGAGTTGAGCAGCATTAAGGACCTTTATCAGAAAAAGAAACTATGCTCAACTGGCAATGCAATTCATGGGTATCTTTAGAACTTACATTATGAAAAGGACACAGCCCATGACCTTCAAGCACTAATTTTTTTAATAAGACGAATAGTCAAACATTGTGAGAAAAAATCAATAGCGAATAGTAATTTGGAACGGAGGTAGTACAATATATAATCTTCTAAGCCAAATAAAGATCATGCGGCACAGTTATCGTACAACAACAGAAGGACTGCAAAGCTTGGACCAACTTCTCAGCATCAAAGAACAGCATTATTGAAAACATACTGTTATAAAAAAAATTTACCTGGAGATTATGTAAGACGCTTGCTCAGGAGTAAAATAACAACATTGGTATAAACAAAATCTTCAACTTCCTAAGAGAAGCACAGAAAATTATTACTCTAGAGGCCAAATGAAATCAGTAACAGGATTACAGTAGAAAAACATCAGAACAAGAATCTCTGAATCTTTTTTTGCGGGTAAAGAATCCCCGAATCTTAACCATATTTACCAAATAAAAAACACATGAATAACAAAAAATGGGTATCGAAGAGAAATATCAGGCTAGATATCTATTTTTTGAAAAGAGCACTCCACAAGGACTACCCAGCATAAGCATATCTTACCAACTTATGAACTGCAAATGAAAAGTACAGAAAATGTTTAATATAAAATGGAACAGAACGAATAAATACTGTATGGCAAAAGGGAAAAACAAAATTTATTGCAAGGAATTGCTGCTGTTTGCATGCTCTCATGCAAGGAAAATATCCGTTCTAAAGAAAGTGCAAGAGCTGTCACCTGTTCGCTACAGTATTGATTATTTCAATGAATTTAAATTCATGAAAATCAATAGCTTGATACTTTAGAACAGATAAGATTGATTTGCAATTTTTAATAATTATACAACACTACATAAATATAACATAGAATGAAAAATAGTGGCACTTTCTTCTTTTCTGATGTTAGATAAATCATGTCTTTGTGCACCTAATCAAGGAAGCTTTGGCAATTTAGATAGTGTTATGATCAATTGGCACAAATACACTAAATTAAAGATATATCACTTAAATGATAATCATCAAATTGATAAGTTCTGAGACTATTGCAGGTGCCGAACTGACCCAGATCAATAAATCAAATGTATGAGGAAGTATCAGTTCGACTACCAAATGAAAATTGGATCCTCACAAAATATATCTTCATTGCACTCGTTTTGCACTTCTGAAATAGTAAGTTCCATCATTTGTTGCATCTCCATCGACCAATGGAGCACCATATCATTGGAGACAAATGTCCGAACCATTCCACCTATCTCTATCCAGCTACAGCCAGGCACCCTGTTGACACAGCTGTTCCTCATCACACTTCTTACTTTCGCAAGCTCATTCCAAGCTCCTGCAGCAGCAAATGCGTTGGACATAAGCAGATAATTTACTGCCTCACTTGGCTCCAGGTGTAGAAGCTTATCAGTAGCCCACTTTGCCAACTCGATATTGCCCCGAATCTTGCAAGCACCAAGGAACGCTCCAACAATATCAGCGTCACTTTCGCAGGAAAGTTTGACTACGATGTTGTAAGCATCTTCAATCCTACCAGCCCTCCCTAAGAGATGAACCAGACAGGCCAGATGCTGTGGACTAGGATCAATGCAATAGTTCCTCGTCATCATGAGGAAATAGTGTAAGCCATCTTCAATGAACCCAGCATGACTGCAAGCAGAAAGAATGCCAAGGAAAGCAATGCCATCAGGCTGTATGCCTTGTTCGAGCATTCTCTCAAACACATGAATGGCATCATTGGCATGTCCGAGGTACGCGTACGAACAAACCATGGAAGACCACGTGACTATATCCGGGTTATCCATCATGGCAAATATGCGTTTCACCTCTCCAACAAAACCGTTCTTACCATACGCCATGATGAGAGCATTGGCCACCTGCAGAAATCCTTGCAACCCCCTTTTTTGTGCATATGCATGAACTTGTGTAGCCTCATTTGCTGCCGCCATGTTGCCGCAGGAGCTGAGCACGCTGGCAATAGTGCGCTCATCCGGGCAGCAGCTCCCATCCATCAGCATCCACCTAAAGTGCTCGACGGCGTCCTTGCCTTCACCATGGCTGCCGTAGCAGACAATGATGGCGTTCCAGGAGACGACGTTCCTGACTACCATGGCGTTGAACACCCGGCGCGCGTCGCCGACCCGGGCATACTTGCCGTACATGTCGAGCAGCGCCGTGGCCACCACCACGTCCGCGAGGTGGCCCAGCCTGAGCACGAGGCCATGCGCCAGCGCCCCCAGCCTGAGCAGCAGCTCTGCGTCATCGGCGTTGTCCGCCCGCCGAGGAGGGCGCAGCAGGGCGCTGAAGGTGAACCCGTCCCCGGCGAGGTCCGGACCGCTCCTGCGCATGGAGGCGACGAGGGACCATGCGTGAAACGGCAGTCCGTGGGCGGCGTAGCAGGCGACCATGGCGTTGCAGAGGACGAGGTCCTTGCGCGGCGTTTCGTCGAACACCCTGCGCGCGTGGGGGAGGTCGCCGGAGTTGGCGTACGCGACGGCGAGGCGCGTGGCGACGTCGGGGTGCGAGGCGCGCCCGGACTTGAGGAGGAGAGGGTGGAGGGCCAGCGGGGAGGCGCACGGGTGGTGGCGGCGGACGGCGGTGGAGGTGGAGGTGGCGCGGAACAGCTGCGCGAGGAGGCCGCGCCCGCGCGTCATTTCATTTCAATTTCAAGGCTGGCGGCCGCCGACTAGGCGGTGCTGACCATGAACGCCGTGCACCTGGACGCGACGTGCGCCGGGCAATGCGCTCCATTACCGGACGGCGAGTCGGCGACGGCGTGAGACGTGATGACGCACTAGCATTGTCTTGTCTGTCTCGAGATGGTGAGATCTTCAGGAGGAGCACGTTGAACACATTTTTTGTACAACAATTTTCGGTAACAACCACTCAAACACACTTGACATACACATAAATATATATACATACAGTATCTATATATGGATAGGACTACGTACATCCCTTGTTCTGAAAGTTGAACACGTTTATTCGCACAGCAATTTGCGATAACAAATTACCAAACAGAGTACAACACATATATGGATACCTGAACCGCCCTGGCATGGTAATCTCTTGTTACTTGTTGCCACCGGGGAGTGTTGCCTTGCGGCCGGCGTTGATGTTGGCCCCTGCTGCCGGTGATCCACCTACACCTACTACCCCAACCCCTACCCCCTGCCCTTGTCCCTGCGCCGCCGTTGCCGAAGAGGCCGCCGGCAAGCAGGCCGAACGCATCGGCGGCGCAGAGCTGCACGACGACGCAGACGAGAACCAGGAGCAGGATGCCGGCGGTGTTCCTGGCCATGGCTGATGGCTAGCTCAGTCGAAGCGTTGAGCTGATCGATGCTTCTAGTGTTGCAGTCGCGGTGCTATATACTCCCTCACTTCTAAGTGACGTTTAGGACAGCGATACGGTCTCCAAAACACAACTTTGACTTCTTGTTATTATAAAAATATTTATCAAAGAGTGATATATGTATATTTTTATGAAAATATTTTTCAAGACAAATTTATTCATATAGTTTTTACATTTACAAACTCAACAAATTTAAAAGTTATTGATGATTTATATTCCTAATGTTTGACTCAAACATTGTCCTAAACGTCAGTTATTTCAGAATGGAGGGAGCACTTGCAGGGGAGTGACAGACAGACAGAGACGGGTTGTTGAAGATAAGATGAGATATTCCCTCCGGTTTGGTAAAAGAAGTCGTTTAGGACAGCGACACAGTCAACAAAGCACAACTTTGACTTCTCTTTTCTATAAAAGTATTTCTTGAAAAATTACATATTTATACTTTTATGAAAGTATTTTTCAAGATCAATCTATTTATATAATTTTCACATTTCCAAACTCAACGATTTAAATATTATTCATGATTTATATTTTCAATGTTTGACTCAAATCTTGTCCAAAACGACTTCTTTTACCAAACTGGAAGAGTATGATCGATCCTCTACAGCATGGCGTGGATGCATTGTTCCCCCATATGATTCGTTGGCTTCGCGGTACCCACCCTTAATCATTGTACCTAATGTGATTGAGCGATCTCAAGTGGCTAGCTTAGGCCGCGTTTAGTTCCCGAAAGGGAACGCCCGATTCGGGCCTGGCCGGCCTGACGCGCGTCAGGCCGGCCACTGTAGCATTTATTTTGTATGTGCGAAAAATTGTCCAAAAATTAATTAATTAGACTCAAAATGTTCGTCTCGCAGAGTACAACCAAACTATGTAATTAGTTTTTGATTTTATCTATATTTAGTACTTCATGCATGCTATGACATTTTGATCTGATGGGAATCTTCTTTTTGCATAGTGAATTTGGGAGTGTGAATTTGGGAACTAAACAAGGCCTTATTATCTATACATGGACTCTGTAGTAATAACCTGCGTATAACTCACGCATAAAGCATGAACCCAGAGACTGGACAGGCAGCATGGTACATCGAATGAATAATGCAAATGCATCTTTCGATCGGTTCAGAAGATAGATAAAACCCCTCCCGTACAAATTGCTCAAGTCCACAGGTGCAACTGCAAGCGATCGTCTTGGACCTGTTCCGTGCTCTCGCTTCTGTCAAGGTAAGGCCTGTCGGCGGCATCATGGATCTGGATTTGTGGATAGGAAAGCAGGCAGCTCCTGGGGTTTGGAAAGGACGGCAGGACCGGCTGGAATAACATGACGGCCAGCATTCCATTCCAACGGTTTCAGTGCACTCGATAAATGGTCTAATGACATCAGTATGCCTGTCAGAAATCGTAAGGAATAAGTTATGCTCACAATTTTAAATAAAACTAGGTGATACTCCACGCTTTGCTGCGGGAATTTTTAAACAAAATTTTAAGGTGGAATTTCAAAATAGATGATACCCCGCGATGATGCGAAATTTTTTTAAACAAAGTTTTAAGGTGCAATGTTAAAGTGAACATCAAAGTGATTTCATGATAACATTCTTTTATTAACAACATTATGCATGGAAGCATGATAATTTTATTGAGAGGGAACCATTCTACATTATTGATCCTATATTTTTCTCTGCTATGAGAATTTTGTAGCATGCTACTCACAAAGACATGATATTAACCATATACAGAAACGGTTGAAGACATAAATGTATGGTCTAGTGGATGGTGACATGTCGTATAGTGAATGATGACGTGGAATGTTTGCATGTTGAGAGAAATCAACTATGACATGTTAGTGGGTACCAATTATATAGGTTATGAAAGCATGATAATTTTGTTGAGAGAGAACCATTCTAAATTATTGATCCTACATTTTTCTCTACTACGGGAATTTTATAGCATGCTACTCACAAAGGCATGATATTAACCATATATAGAAAATCGGTTGAAAACATAAATGTATGATCTAGTGGACGGTGACATGTCGTATGTCGTATAGTGGATGATGACGTGGAATGTTTGCATATATGAAGCATGATAATTTTGTTGAGAGAGAACCATTCTAAATTATTGATCCTACATTTTTCTCTACTACGGAAATTTTGTAGCATGCTACTCACA
>OAMR01000002.1:2150906-2181751 GCA_900205405.1 Echinochloa crus-galli
GGCATCAAACTCAATGGAACACTTATTATCTCGCGTGAACTGACGAACAGAAAGCAAGTTGCGGATCAGCGAGGGAACAACAAGAACGTTGTTGAGCTGAAATGTGGAGGTAGTGGTTTGCAAGGTGGAGTGTCCTCTAGATGTGGAAATGACTGGTACCAAGCACGTGGAGCCTGCTTCAGTCCATAAAGCGACTTCTGCAGGAGACAAACATGATCGGGATGAGCCGGATCCACAAAACCAGGAGGCTGCTGGCAGTACACTGTCTCGTCAAGATGACCATGAAGGAAAGCATTTTTCACATCCAGCTGATGAATTGGCCAATTACGAGAGGCTGCAATACTCAGAACAGTTCGGATGGTTCCAGGTTTCTCATAATTCTTCTGGTACTCCCTGCTGGAGCAAATACTGTTCATGCCTCCGGGAGTACAGCAACAGCAAAACAAAAGATCCATACATACATGCGTTAATTCTAGGGGATAAACCAAACATTGACCGGCAAATTTTGGATCATGACATGGATAGGAGGAGCAAGGAGTAGATATTGCCTCTTTGGGATCTAACAAATGACAGCTCTTGCAAACTTTAATCATAGTTGCATGGATCCAGAGAAGCAGGCACCTCATTGTAGACGATATCTCATAAGGATGTGAAGAATGTCTCTCTTAATTTTAATTTACACAAAATGTAAATGGAATCAACTCCAAGTTAAGGCTCCAATCGGCTACGTTTGTCAACTTTGTCATGCTCCTTATTTATAGCCTAAAGGAAACACCTCAAGCCTAGTTCAGCCCTATGGTTCAGTTTTGTAAGTATTATTAATCCTTCTTTTTTGTGCACAACTATCGAGTATTTCTACACTTCACTTTTACCAGGGCCTCTAGAGGTCTTCATTGGACATGTCCAAACCATCTCAATGGTGTCTGACAAGCTTTTCTTCAATTGGTACTAGCCCTAGCCTATCACATATATCGTCATTTCACACTCAAAAATTTCTTGGATGACCACAAATCCAATACAGCATATGCATTTCTGCAACACTTAGCTGTTGAACATGTCGCCCTTTAGTAGACCAACAATCTGTACCATACAACATTGCAGGCCTAATCGCAGTTCTATAGAACATACCATTGAGAATGCAAGAAAATTGGCACAAACGGCCAATCCACCGACCCCTCTTTAATTCTATTCCAGATCCTTCTTCTGCTCCATAAATTTGTCTTATTAAGGAAATCGCTTCCATGGTCGACCTTCCAGGCATGAAACAGAATGGGTTCATGGTGACACGCTAAATTCTTTTTGAACAATGCTCAATAACTCTCATAGCTTCATGGTCTTGCTTAACAAATCAGCAGCTTACTGCCTTGGCAATTGCTACAACTTCGAATGTTTCCTTTGTTCTTGAAAATTGGGGCTAAACTGCTAATATACCTCTTCACTCTCTGGCATCTTGTTAGCTAAATTGGGTTGAACAGCTTAGTTAGCTATACTATAGTCATATCACCACGGCGGCAAGGTATGTCCGCACCTCGATTAGGCTACCATCAGGACCCATAGCCTTGCTCCCTTTTGACAACTCTTTGGCCTAGGACATCAGTGCAGTTTTCAGAATTATTAATGATCTCATGAAACTCTGAATAAGCTCATTGGTGGTGGTGCATCTTTCGTCGGCGATATGTGCCTTCTGAATTCTGATCTTCAAGCAACCTACTTCTCCACAAAAAGCTTAGATTCAAGTTCAACATCATGTTCACCTTCTCAAACTCAGTTCAGAACCTCCTGATCCAAGGGTGTGGTATCTGTTTATCTATATAGCTATCTTGGACCACGCATTCAGGTCAATGTGGTCTAAATCTCCTTTATGTCTAAAACTAATATAGAACGAGGTTTACAAACTGCAGATAGCTTCTCACTCAATTTTTTTTTTTTGTGACAATGGTATCTATTATACGATGTAAGTATTTTGTTCAACACATCTGGTTCAACATTTTACCTCAACATCACTTCAGGCTAGCTAAGCCATATAGGGCATGTATAACCCACTCTAACAAATGCATAGCATATATGTCCAAGCCCAATTAAAATAGTTTAGTCATAGATCCATATAACTATAGAAATCCAGACATCATGATATCGATACTTTAACTATTTAGCCATATTGTACGCAATAATTCTGTAATTAGATAGTATTGGAAAGTTTTAATAGACTGGTATAGAAATTAAAATGATGAGAAACATTCAAACAAGACAAGTCTTAATTGTAAAGCAGGCAAGTATAAAGCTCAGGTACTGTAAACCATGTGACATGACAGTTAACACCTAGAAGGTAACTCTTTCTCCCATGACTATAATAATTGTGATCTTAGCGGTACTGTAGACGATTCTTGTCATATGTCCCCCATGAACTAGATTCAGGAGGACGCAAAGGACCTTTATCAGAAATCCCCTGGTAACAAAATAGAAAGTTACAGATATATTAGGAACAATCTTAATTTAAGTTAATAAGGGAAGAATTTAATGGTTACATATCGCTATCTTTTAGGGGATCATACCACATGGATATTATAACTATCTTCATAGGGCTTAGTGAAGGCCATTTCAGGGCTGCCCATCTGCGTCCCATATGTTCCACCTTAAAGGGTACATCAAATAAATAGCATGAGAATTCAACCTTACATTAAAGAAATAGAAAATGGTAAAAACAAAACAGCAACGATACTGACAATATAAATGATATTTCAGGAAGCTTATTTTGTAGAAAATCACCATGATACAACTTTTAATACATTCCTAGTATGGGCAAGTGTTGCCCAATACCACACCTAGCCAAACTAGGTAGCATTATCTGGCCAACCCTACCTAGGCAGCATCATTTGGCCTAGCCTTTCTAGCCTGCCTATGCCTAGGCAGCCACCAAACCTTGCTTAGCCATGCCTAATCGCCAATCAACTGCTCATCGCTCCTCTGCCTCTAGACTAGCACCTAGGGGACAATGATTATGGCATGCTAATATAATACATCAATTTCAACCATTCTTATCTGCCCATTAAACAACAGTAATTGATGATTAAGACATATAGAGGCCAATGATGAAAAGCGACAGACTATTAGACTATCAATCATCGATTCTGCATGTCCCAAGGTTGCATCATTCGACATCAGTGCAAAAGAATAGCCACAAACATAGAACACGTTTTAGACACAACATAAAGAAAGACTATTATAACTTCTATACATTTGGACATGTCCAAGTAACACATTGCATGTATTTTGTTTCATTTTTTAGTTATCGTATCCAGTGCGACTATCGAACTCAACAGAACTAAAAAAGCACATAACTGAGCGATTATTTTGCCCAAAAATATGGACATAAAGTCCTAAACCCTCGATACATGTACTATTTAAAACATACTCCCTCCAATAAGAGTCCTTTTGGCATTCAAATTTTGTCCCGCAAAAAGTGTCCTCTTAACTTTAAGGATACATACATCTAATTAATTCAACTCTCATATATCAATAACAAGTACATAGGGAAGCGCATGGAGCCAATCAAATAGTTAGCTAATGTTGTTTTCCTAGTTCCAAAGCAGTGCATTTATTTAGAAAGTATGAGTAATAAGGGGTAACATGGTCATTTATCATGACTAGTAATTTGTCTGAAAGTTTCTAAATGGATGCTTATTATGGGACGGAGGGAGTATACCATATCAACCCTTTGTAAGTCAACAAATATGATTCCAAAGTTTACAAAGGCATATCTCCAATAGGATTATTAAATGCCAGCCATATATGTAGCCAGTTTTAATTTTGATACAGCATTTTCTAAGTGACAGTATACAAATTCATAAGGGCATTAAGACATATTAATAATGTGTTTGGGCTGCATGCAGTGCTTTTGGATACAGAGATATAACACCATTGTGTTAATACTTTGTCTCAATTGAATGTGATATAATTTACAGAGCAACAAATGGTAGCTGAGAATGTTCAGGGCCAATTTGCTGCTATTCTGTAACCTTCGCCAATTGCACCGACAGCTAGCTGTACGCTGTAGCTTCAAAATAGATGCTTTCAAACAGTTATAATACCATAGTTGTTAAAAACACATCTTCAAAAGCCACTGCAATGCCAAAAGGTGACTTGGTCCAGTTCGTAGAACATCAAACTTTTGCAACTTTTATGCTTCAGAATAGGTTTGCTATCCTATAACTAGATTTCACACAATCACACCTCACATAGTATTTTAGGACAGAACTAAGGAGTGGTCAAAAGTGAAGACCCCTAGATAGAATTGTTATGCCCACGATAACAAAAAAGATGCCATCACCTGATGTGCTACTTCTACAAACCTCAGAATAGTAATGGCAATGGTTGAAAGAAACACAGAAACATGCACAAAGAGTCAGTCAAATAAACAGACTACTGCAATAGTACAATCTCCCACCAATGAGAGGAGGGACTGCATGCAACAAGGATGAGAAAATTTGCAATATTGTGAGGTAAATTAGTCCCAATGTCATACCTGTGCTCCATGGTCTCACTTCAAATTTAGCTAATTCACCTCGCATCTGTTCAATCTCTTGTGCCATAGAAATCATATTCTTCTCCATTGCCTTCCTTTGTTCCACCAACTCAATATTCCCTTTTTGCTCTAGTTCACAAGCAGTCCTGTGGAAGACAAACCAATGACCTTAAAAGCATATATATACATGCAACTGACTAACTGGTGAGTACCTGATAATCAGATGGAATGCAAAAGAGGCTGCAGATGTACCTCACATGAACAAGTTCCTGTTGCAGACCATCAAGCTCTGCTTTCAGCATAGGTAGCTGCTGCTTAGCAGATCTTTCCATGCTGAGATCTTCCATGAGAGATGCAGCCTCAGCTGAGAGTTCTTTCCTAGCAGCAACGAGCTTCTCAATTTCACCATGAAGCTGCATGATCTCATCACGTAAGTGCTCATTTGCTCTATGTTCAGCTTCAAGCTTCCTCCTCTTGTCCACAAGCTTACTGATATGAGCTTCCTTCTCAGCAGTAATGTCTGCAATGATCACATTCAAGTGGCGTACCTCATCTTTCCCAACTTGTAATTCCCTGTTTAACTCTGCACGCTCCTCAGCCAGAGCACGGTTATCTGCCAAAAGCCTCCGGAGTTCAAGTTCCTGTAACTGAAGCTCTTCCTCTAGAAGAGCTGGGTGAGGGTGAGGGAGAGGAGCTCCCCTCATGCGTGGGCCTTCATGGATGTCAGGATAGGCCCTACGATCATCAGCACGAATGGCAGGAGCAGGATAACCCCTAAGTTCATCAATACGAACACCAGGGTAGCCCCTACGATCATCAACCTGACGGTTGTCAGGATAGCCCCTACGCTCATGAACCACATGGACTTCAGGATACCCTCTGGGCTCAACAAGACGGACTTCATGGTACCCCCTGCGATCATCAACAGGACGCCGTGGCAGGCGACCTCTTTCTGACATGATGCTTGGTCTTGGCCTGAAGAAAAAAACATCAAAAGGAAAATAGAGTTTCATGGATCCGTCATTACAGGTACATGAAAGCCAGTGCATTCATCAAGTGAAATGACAGTGGTGTATCTGACATTGCATAACACTGCTAAGATAAAGCACATATCAGACCTAAAATTACCCAGGTTAACACAAGTTATGAGTTGGCTTTAAGTCTTCCACTCTGAGATGAATAGAAATTCCTACAACAGTACCGGTGACTTCTTAGTGACCGACTTTGCAGATTATAACATCAAAAGCAACCGGCTTTGCAGTCAGTACTTTCATCTGAACAAACAGCACTACTATAAACAGGGATGACACGGCGGAACTTTTTTACAAAAGCTGGAATTTTTCCATTGAATTTGTACCCCGCAGGTCATGACATCCCCCACAATATTAGCCTGAGGTGGTTTCAGTGCATCCACAGCTTGAGTCCCAACCCTAGACGCCAGGGGCGGACCACGAATAGGACATGGTCAGATCCGAATATACAAATAGCACGGTTTAGGGGTTTGGGTGTTCGATTTCGCACAGCAGGAAGGGAAGGAAGTGAATGGGCGAGCATACCCTGCCGGATGCTCGTCGCCGGCGAACCCGATGAAACCAAGGGCGGCGGCACTCGCCTGTCGTCGCCGCTGAGGAAAGGAAAAGGCCGAGAGCGAGAGAGAGGGGAGAAGGCGTTGGAGAGGAAAAAGAGCCGGAAGGGGTGTTTGTTTCCAAGTCGAACAGGCCCACAGCCCACAAGTTCGTCGGCACCGATTGGGCCCACAGGAGCAGAAGGCCCATATTGAGCCCGGCGCGGGGGGAAGGCCAGGCCAGCCACCACCTTGGCACCTTCCCTCAAAAAAAAAACACCTTGGCACCTTGCGATGGGGGTATTTGTACCTCCAAACTATTATGTTGAACTCAGAAGGCAATTGCGATGGGGTATATCTTAATCCGCAGTGCTGTTGTAAACGTGTACTTGCCTTATACGGATAGTTTATAAATCTTCTCCTATTTCCAAAATGAGCATATGGGATTATTTCAATTCTAAAAATCCACTTTTCAATGCTTGTGTATGTATGATTATTTGAATATAGCATAAATGTGCAACTTTTCATTTCATATTCATGGATGCTGTTTTGACTTTTGAAGAGCATTTTAGTTTCGGGTAATGGGGACACACCCAGTACCCCTCCAAGACAACCAGAGCACTTTGCGAATTGACACACGGTTTGATTTTGTGTTTTACTTGTACTGAAAGACCTGGATATACGCTGACATTTTATTTGAATTTTTATGTTGCAAACTGAAACGGCTGGAAGCCTAGAACAAATGTAGACCAAACACATGATTGTCCATTGTTGGATATAATTTCTTTTTGATAAATACATGTGTGTTGCGTGTACATCTATACTAGTAGATAGAGATAGATATGTGCCTTTTCTTGAGGGGATAGATGATGCGTACCTTTCAACACTGGAATCTATTTCAGATATTTTTAACAATGTCATACTTGGTCTACATGGTCGCACACAGCAGCATGCGTTTACTTGAGTCAGTTTTTTTTATACATTAGTACCGGTAAAAGAGGCGTAATCTGGAACTAGAAGCATGGTATTGTCTTTGAGTGAACTCAGTTGACATCTTAGCATTGAGACTAACGGGATCAATCAACGATCTATCAACATTTTATTGCGGGAGGAATATTTGACTACTATAATTGATCATGACAAACTTGTTTTAGGAATCCCGGGATGCAAGAAATTCATAACCTCTTGCTTAATTATTAGAAGCTTTCTTTCATCGTTGGATTATTGCCATGACCCTTGCTCATCGCACCGATATGCGCCCTGTCAAAATTATCGATTTGCAATACCTGCATGCTCTGGTGAAAAAAGATCAAAGTGAACCCGCCCCCCATTGCCTACATTTGACACCGTTACGCCCCACGCCCCCGCGTCGCTCAGGAGGGCGACTCGGGCGGCTCCCCCCGTCACCCTCAGCCCGACCCTGCCGCCTGCTCTCTCGCCTCCGCCGCCGCCGGAGCTGCCCGTCGGAAGCCCGGCGAGCAGCAAGGAGGGTGACGGCGGGGCCCTCTCCCTTCTCCTCCTCTCCTTCTTCCCCTCCGAGTCCTCTTCCTCCTCTCTCCCTTTCTACTCCTCTTGCTGTTGGATTTGGTCTCCGGCCAGATCCGGGCAGGGGCGGCCGGATCCGCGGCAGGGGTGGCCGGATCCGCGGCACTGGTCGCCGGATCCGCGGCCTGCCGGTGGTCCTCGGCCGGATCCGATGGCGGGCTGCAGGGGCGGCGGCCCGGTTTGGAGGCGCCCGGTCTCCCTGTCGCGGCGGCGACCGGAGTCTTGGCCCGGTGGCGGCGGCGGCAAAGGGGTGGCGGCCGCGGCCGGGCTCCTCCTCGACGGAGGTGGTCGGCGATCCTCAGCGTGGTGGCTCCCTTCTGGCTGCGTCGTGGTGGCGCGGCTAGAGACAGCTTGGTGCGTGCCGGCGGCGTCGTGGTGGCTTCGTTGGCGGCATTGGTTGTCCTGCTCAAGGTCCGTGCTCGTGTGTGGGTGGCTTGCCGGTGTCGCGAAAGCTTGGACGGCGACGTCTGCGGACGCCGCATCCTCCCTGGAGGCGTCCTGACCCGGTAATCTACCCTCCCGGCGTGGCTGCGGCTGTGGATTGAGATGTTTTATTTTTCTTTCTTGCTCTCTTATATGAAAAAAGATGAAAAAAAAGAAGAAGAAGAAGAAGAAGAGAGGTGGTGGTGATGCTGTAGTGTAGGTGCTGTTTTTTGGCGACCCAGTGGAGCGACGGCGAATAATGCGGCGAGCAATGAGTCCGCTAGTGGTGGAGGGTGGTGGTGCAGCGTTGAGGCCGTTGTCGATGGTGGTGGTGTAGAGAGATGGTGATGGTGCAGTGATGGTGCAGGTACTGCAGTGGTGGCTCCGGAGTGCAGCTCGTGTCGATGTCCCAATCTGACCGGGTGCAGCTCATGTCGATGTCCCAATCCGACGGGAGGAGCTGAGTGGCTTGAGTCGATGTCCCAATCCGACCGGCCGAAGTTGTGTCTGAGTTGAGTGGGGAGGCCGTGTTGATGACCCAATCCAACCGGTTTGTTGATCTACCCCCTTTAATTGTATGGTCAATGGACCAAAGTTGTTTGAGATGGTATAATACCTCTCTAGTTGTATGGTCTTTGGACCGAAGTTGTATGGTTTTCGGGCCCAGTTTTCCTTATAAACAGGGCCAACTCTTTTTCTTCTAATAAAAATTTGGGAAAGCGTAAGCTTTCGCCATCGGTTCAAAAAAAAAACCCGCCCCCCATTATCTGCTTACTAAATTTCAATCCGGCAAAGAAGTAATAGATTCCTGCTTATACAGGTGGTCTCATCGTCCCTTTACATATTTTTGTAGCTACAATTGCTGGAAAGGTGGGTGCCATGTACCCACTGAAACGAGAATTCAGGAAAAGAAATACTATGTCACCAGTTCTACATACAAGACGCAAGCTCAATCTGAAAGACAATTAGCACTGATCGAGATGGGTATTGAGTACTGACTAGGTGCTCAATCCAGCAGGATGTTGCTGGCCTTGAGATCACGGTGGCCGGACTAGTTTTAGCTGCAAGTCTTCATGGAGGTATTGATCGAAGACCTGGAGCTTTGCCGTTGTTTATGATCGGTAGAAGGATAAGTCAACGCCAGGATGGTGCGCCGAGAACCTGCTCCGCAACGCAGACTGTGTGGCTTCGCCGGGAAACAAAGGGCATCCATCGAATTCCGGGTCGAAGCAGCGTATAAGTGTTTTCTTGAGGCCAGGTGGCAAGTGCTCCATACCAACAGGATCCAGCCACTCGCCAAAGTCTTTCCATTCCACCTCAGTCAACACTAGTTCAAGCTCCTGGAGCCTGGGCAAAGCCCCTGATTTGAAGGCCAGAAATGGTTTTGGGCCCGTCAAAGTAAGGTGCTTGAGGGCTGGGAATGCCATACCGGTGTTGTTAGGGATGGCGATCCTCTCTCTTGGGCATACTGATTCTATCTGCAATTGGAGGTGGGCCAGGGAGGGCAACCCTGCAAGAATACCAATGTCGTCGTCGTCGTCCTCCTCCGTCGACGACATCTCTACGACCTCCTCCACCCGAAGCTCCAGGCTGTAGAGATCGTGGAGCTGAGCTATCCACCTGGGAATCCGGGGAAGTGTATGGACAACATGGAGCCTCCGAAGATTGCGTGGGAATGGAGACAATGTGTTGAACCAATCCGAGCGCGCAGGTGATAAACGTGCACTCAGTGAGACAGAGAGGCTCCTGAGGCAGCTGCTAGAATGTGCAAGTCTTTCCAGTGTAGTTTTCAAGGCGTCCAAGACCATCATGTTGTTGTTATTGTCCTCCTCGAGGTAAGAATCACAACAGAGTTTAAGATCTCTCAAGTTGGTTAGCTCACCCAGGGACTTAACACTGTCCAGCGAGCTGCTCCGGATATCAAATCTCTTTAGGGTACGCAGGGATCTCAAGCTGCCAATCCCCCCCTCAAACGTACCGCGTGGAACAACAATTAGATGTGATAGCCGGTGTAAGCGGCAGATATCTGACGGAATGGTCACCTTTGGCATCACTATAGACCTCGCCAGCCTTATATCCATCGTCTCCAAACAACGTAGATCCCTAATCTGATTAGGCAGCTCCAATTCGACATTGCGGCTTTCAATCTTTAAATATTTCAGCAGAAACAACCTACCAATACCGGCGAGCTTTACCTTTTCACTATTTCCAAAGGTGCGTGAAGGACGAAATTTTAGTTGTAGAACGCGGACATATTTGAATCCCTCAAGTGAAGGCATGATGCAAACCTCTGTGAAAGCCACAAACGATCGGACCTGACGCACTGGTCCATTGACTACCATCGCTGGTATCTGACCACTTGCAGCAATAAGGTGATGGAGGGAGACACGATGGGGCTTCTTGTGCAGTGAGGATGATTCCGAGTCATCAATCACATGAATGAAGTTCTCTTCTTCAGACTTGAGTCTAATAAGATCAAGCATTATATCATGCACCCTGCATGACAAAACCTCATCATTGTAGTCTGTTTTCACAGGTTGAATCATGCTCGTGTTGATTAGCTCATTGAAGTAGCTCCCAGCAACATCCTCTGCATGTAGCCCACGGACTTTACTCACGAAACCTTCAGCTATCCACTGCCTCACCAAATCATCCTTCTTTATGATATGGTCCTCTGGATACAAACCAATATACAACAGGCATGTCTTAAGATGACGAGGAAGATTTCTGTAGCTAAGGTCCAATATCCGCATCATGTCTTCCAGGTTAGGATTTCCTTCAAACATGGAACCTAAAGAATTCCGTACATACTCCCATTTACTGCTTGATTGGCCAGCTAGAAGGCTAGCTATACTGATAATAGCAAGTGGCAAACCACCACATTTTTTTAGAATATCAGCTGAGCTGTCTTCGAATGCAAAATCTGGGCAAGCTTGGGAAGAGCCAAATATTCTACTAAAAAATAATCCTTTTGAGTTATCCTCACCAAGTGGCCTCATATGATAAACATATTTTCTGCTGTAGGAGCAACAGGCAAGAGCAACTTCGGACATCCTTGTAGTTGTTAGTATTCTGCTACCTCGGTTATTTTCTGGGAAAGCACATTTAATAATTTTCCACGCAGAGGAATCCCACAAATCATCAATTACGACGAAGTACCTGTCAAGAAAAATAACACGATCTGCACAATGTGTGGAGAAAATAGTAAACGCAGAATATGATCATGTAGTTTTGTTTGATTCGTCGTTATTTACTGATGATGACTATATAGGCTTCAGGTCCTGACAAATATAGAAACTTCAATTCAAATAGTAACATCCCTTGCTAGTAGCTAGTTGATAAGATGTGAAGTAGCTAATCCTTCTGGTACCAATTTTTAGAAAATAGATAAATCTTCATGGGGAAATGAAAATAAAGCAATCAAATGTTTAGGGCAATCTATGTGTATAAATATAAAAGAAAAGAAACATTTCTTGCATATAATTAATCCATGAAACAAGACGGTGTACCTCTTATCTCGCAGATGTTTTTTGATATTCTCAAGGTCATCCAACTCAGCAGTAGTGTGAGAAACGTTCCCACCAACCTCTAATAATATTTTATTGAGAAGCCTTGGCATGTCAGGTTTTTGAGACACCGACACAAAAGCTTTGCACTCAAATTGCCCTTCAAGCTTACGATACACTTGATTGGCAAGTGTGGTTTTGCCGAGGCCTCCGAATCCAACAACAGAAACCACCTTCAAGACTTGCTCCTCACCCGTCACCATTTCAACAAGTTCTTCTCTGGGGATATCCATGCCCACAAGACTAGCGGCCTCCGTATGGATCGCCACTACTCGTGGGTCAACAGGTACATAGCTAGGATTGGGTGTGTATTCGTCAAGCTTGTACCTCGTGCGCCTCTCACCTGCCTCCTTCACACGAACCTTAATCTCTTGGATTTTGCTAGCAATCTGATGGCGTGCCCTTAGCTTCTTTAGCTGCCTAGCAGCCTTGTTGACAAACCCAGTGTTTCCATGGTTCTTGCCAATGTGGTGAATGAAGTCATCGATGCAATCTTCAATATCATACGACATGTCCTTGATTTGGTTCTTCCACTCTTTGGCCTGAGGATCAAGCTCGTCCATGTCTGATAACTTGTCAAGCAGAGCCTTCATGCTGGTGAACTCGTCCTCAAGAGACGCTATCTCCTTCCTTACATCTTTCAGCTTGACATACTCCTCCCCCATCAGTGTGTCGAGCTTGCCTAGAAGGGAGTTCATCGCACCAGTGGAAGCGCTCACCACGTCTCCAGCCATGATCTCTCCGATCCTCTACTGGATTGTTAATTATTATATTAGTCTGTCGCTCTTCACCTTGTTCTTTTGTGAAAGAACATACAACTCGACTGTTGGATGCAGGATTATTGTGCCTTTAATTTTGTGATTCAGAACAGAAGACGACCGACAGAATATTTTTTCCTCAAATTCAGGCCGTTAAAAATACTCGAATTTGCAGCACAATGACATATATATAGAACTCTGAAACTCCAGATCAATCCATTCAGACTTTGATCCACGGGGTGTATTTTCCGCTGGCATGAAGATGATTCAGGCCATTAGATCGATAAGTAGAATATTGGACGAAGAGAGGATTGGAATAGGAAAACTGGAGATCGAGATGCAGCTGATCGTGGGGGTAAAAAGTTACCTGGACTCCTGGAGCGCGTGCGTGATCCCTCGCCAACTATATATAGTGTTCCATCCTGGACAGCGAGGTGTTTGCCTCTATGGATCTTCGCGATATTCTAGAGCAACTTCTCGATAATCTGGGATTTGAGAATTAGGATGGAAAAATTAGCAGACCAGGGTTGGGGGAAGCTGTCGAGCTAAGTGATGTCTCTGGAAGGGAAAGTGTTGTGCAATAATGGAGGAACAAACTACCTGCGCAATTATATTGCCATCTGGCCACCGACCGCGAGAGCCCAGGCGACGATTCAGAGGTCAGGTCAATGGCTCCTTACCAGTCGGAGAAATAAGCTCGTATATCTCCCCGGAAATTCCATTTCTCCACGTATGAGAGCTTTCGGCGTGTCAAATGACGTGCTGCCGGCCGGTGTCTCTGGTAATTAATTAATTGATTAATTAATTAATTACGTAGTATATGATATAGGAAAGGCGCAAAGCAAAGGCCGAGGAGAAATTACCAGTGTCCAAATGACCTATAATTTGGGAGTTAGGGAGTCCCCGTCACGCCTAGTAGTGAGGATCTTCTTTTCCTGCATTATTATCCTGCGGACCTTTAGCTCATTCCACTGACAAACTGCCCCGGAAATGCACTACCTGGGAGGGGTGAACATAAAGCTAACATGCGCTTGCGCATCCCTTTACATGTCCTGGACTTTGGTTCCTCCAATCTTTGGCGAGAGCATCTATCCACCAACTTGTCAAGATTTTAGAAGGGTCTTCATGCTGCTGGGCTCTTATCATGATCATGGAGAGCTGCCACCTCCTTCCTGACGCTTTTCAACTTGCTATACTCACTCCTTGCAACCTGGCGTCCTGGCCACCTTTCTCTGCTAGGACTGCAGTCCTACAGCCCCCTCTGAAACTGATCATCTTGCCTTTTATTACTGATCTTGATAGTGTACCAGAACAATCCTCTGAAACTGATATTGACGGTGCTGGAATTTGTAACTCTTTCCGTGGAACAACGCTACCTGTTGGCTATTGTAGCTCATTTGAAAGACTGAAATAATATCCATTTTATGAAAAGAGCCGTTCCTTTCCCTCCAAATTGGCTACTTCATTCCCATACCAAACCTACCACCATAAATTTACATTTTCAGTTCTACAGGATCTCTGCATCAGAATCAGTAATTGCAAGCTCATCCATTTCCATTTTGTAGCAAGCCAATTGCCTTGGCATTATGTTAAACAGAATCTTCACTCTCTGAAGAATCTGGAACCTATATATATAATAGGTTGCAAACCAGTTCTCTGTCTCTAGCCTTCATGCCTAATCATGTGTTCGAAGATCAAGTCAATGCCAGGATGGCGTGTGTTAAGCACGCTCCTTAGTTCAGACTCTGCAGCTGCCATCTTGTGCTCATCTACAGAGCTGAATCTGTGGCTTAGACGACGAACTTCTCTGCGGCAAGCTGGGAAGTGCTCGATGCTAACTTCTCGCTCCCATGTCAGCACTGTCAATCACAAGTCGAGCCTCTGGAGCTTGTACATAGCCCTGGATACAAAGGCTGGAAATGGTTCAGGACAACAGAAAGCCCAGTCCATTTTGACGCATCGACCACACGCGTCTATTTGTGCGTTGGGCCTAGTAGCATGTTATCGTTAGCCTATTGGAATTCCTTCTTCTTCGTCAGGCAGATCTCTGTTCGACGGCCAACGAAAAATTCGATCTCTATATATGCGTTGCGACTTGCGACATGTGGTTTTGACTTCTCTCTCTCTCTCTCCCTCTCTCTCTCTCTCTCTCTCTCTCTCTCTCGGTTTTCCTCGTCGCAGGTTGGCTGATGTGGTTGAAGCTACTTTGGGCCCTTAAGCACTCGTGGGCCCTGACTGAGAAGGAAGCCCAACAATCAGGACTCACGGGAGGCAAAGGAAGCCCAGTCCATTTTCACGCATGAGCATCGACCAATCCAACCACACCGCGCGCCGCCGGCCGTCGCCGCGCCTTGGTCCTTGCCGGCGACGGCGTCACTCTAGGGCTAGGCTGCCGCTCCGGCGAGCTGCCCGCGCCCAGCGGAAGCCGGCGGAATAGTGCGACCTCCACTCCTCCGGCTTGCAGGTGAACCCCCCACCCCCCTCTCATGGCTAATTGCACAGCGAGATAGATTTGCAATTCAATTTCTCACCGGGATACATGGTTAGCTTGATATTCGCTGGTATCTGTGCCTGCGCGAGTCCCAACTTATTTGATTCGAAATGCCAATAGCATGCCGGTCCTTTTACTATTGCGTGCTCAGTGCTCTTAAATCGTCGCTATCAAATTAACAACTCAAGTCTCATGCTGTGTCGTCAGCTTATGGACCTGCCAGGTCCGAGATGGAAGAAAGGCAAGGATGAAAAGGAATTTGCAGCTCTCGCAGCAGCCAATCCCATGTCGGCCCGAGCTCCAGGCCTCACTTAGAAACTCACAAGCCGTGGCGATTCTGTCGTCAGGGGATGCCAGGCCAGCGGCGCCATCCTTGCAGCCGCCAGCCGGAGCACACCAAGCCGCGCTGCCATTGGCAAGGCTGTGGAAAACAATGCAGGAGACGACGAGAGGCAATGCTTCCAGCTGTTTGTTCCCCCGAGGAGGTGCTCTTCCTTTGCCATGTCCTCAAGTGCATCACGGTCGAAACGGGGAACAGGGAGCAGATGGGTGAAAAAGGGACTTCTGGGATCTCTTCACCTCAGAGACATCATTCCCCCGGAGATGTACAAGGCGTATCAACACCTTAGACTCAAGAACTGGGTTGTGAGGTCAGGACTGCAGTACGGTGCGGATTTCGTGGCGTACCGTCATCATCCAGCGCTTGCTCACTCGGAGTTTGCAGTCATTGTGGTTCCAGAAGGCAAGGCGTTTGGCACCAGATGTCGCCGCGTGCAGGTGTGGTCTGATCTGCTCTGCGCGCTTCGGGCTTCCGGCAGTGTGGCCAAGACATTGCTTGTTCAATTCTCACCATCAGTAGCACCAATCGTCGTGGGCTAAGATCCTTGGATTGTTTGGGACAGCTGATTGTTCATGAGAGGACTATTACCAGATGGATACCGCGGCAGTGCCGTGAGGAACAAGCCGAGAAACCACGCAGAGAAGAAGCCAACAGGAATAATGAACAAAGACGAAAACCATGGAGACAATAAGTAGTCAGCAGCAGGAAAGAACAAGAGTGTACAAGAAATGGTGTACGGAGTAGTATTTAGTTATTGGGGTGTAATACTAAGCTTGACATTTCTTTCTAGCTTACTTGTCTACAAGCGCAAATTTTAACGCAAGAGCTTAGTATTTTTGTACTCGATGTTGGGTTGGTAAACGTGAATTTTCTAACTTGTTGCAATCCTGTGATGCTACTTTGTGATTCCTATTGTGTTTTCTAGATGTCTTGGGTAATATCATTACATGACCTCATTGCAGGAATATTTGTATTTGTTTTTTCTTGCTAAACCTTTTTAGGTCTTCAAGACTGCTCTGGACACTGGCATTTATGTACTCTGGAGGACGATAGCCTGACACCAGTGAAGCAGCATATCGAACAAACGAGGTACACAAGATGCATTTAGTTGCGCAGATGTGCATAGTTTTTTTTTTTTGAAATGTAGTTCAAGTATTCTATAATTTCAGTTGCTTAAATCTGTATCACTACCTTACAGTTGAGCAGATTAACCTTTAGTACAAATCGACATGAAGTAGCTAGGATTTCTGGAGTAAAGATGACCAAGAAAATTGATCTGACACGAAGTTTGTAAATTTATATGTTTTGTGTATATAATTCAACCTTTTTGTTTGACATTTTTTCCTTCAATCGACAAATCTGCTTACAGTAACTTAAACTAAATATATATTCCAATGGTATTGGTTAATGGGGGCCTTTGAGAGGGCACTGCGCAGTGTTGGATCAAGGAAGACTAAAGACATATTTGAACCAACGCTGTTTAACATTTTTTACTGTGTGGCTGAAGCGCAAGAGTTCTATAATACAATGCAAGAATCTCAATGCCAATGCCAGGTAATAATATAGTTATTATCATGTATTGGTAGCCAGTATGCAATACTGTTAGACAGGAGTTTAAAATATTTAAAGGCGCCTACAGTTGCTGTTGTTGCAGGGTTCGGACACTCATGTGAATGAAGAAAAAAATGCCATGCAATGCTCCGCTTACATCACACGGATATCTTTGGATGTTATGCAAATTTGCAAAGAACTGAACATAACCAACCACTTTCTGAGTCATACGGTGAGAAGTTGTGCTGGAATTCACATGGGAAGATTTATCAGTACACCAAGGACATGATCAGGTGAACTATATTCTGGGCAGTATGATTGGTCCCAGTGGTGAAGCTCCATGATCAAGGAATTTTATAAGCAAGGTTATGCTGCAACTAGGAGTTTCTAGAATACCAGATTGACACATAATGGACTGGTGGACAAGGATTGCGAGGGACTTTGTTGACATACAGGCAGATTGTTGTATGATAATGCTGGAGAGTGTATGGTTTGCTGAGGGTGATCAACTGATCATGATGCAGAGACGTCTGAGATTGCCATAAACATATGCATAGAGACTTCACGGAGATAGCTGATTACAAGAAAATGAAGGCAGCAAGTGAGGCAGATGGGTACCAAAGCATATGACAGTAGAAAAGATTTAAAAATCATGACATATCCAGGTTCTATAGCATATTCAAGTGCCGTCGTAAGCCTATTTGTGCGTTGGGCCTAGTAGCATGTTATCGTTAGGACAGAAGGACTATTAGGCCTTAGACAGGCCTGGGCCTAGTGTTTAGAGGTTGGGTTTACTCTGTCCGGTAGTCCAAATACTCTAGACTTCACAACACACTGTCTAGAGCGTCAAACATTTTTTCTCCCCAAAAGGAGGAACGCTGGATTATGGTAAAGGGCAATTCATCCTTGGAGTGAACCATATTTTTGCAAGTAAATAATCTTGAGGAGAACAAGATTATATTGTCGTGGAAGCGGAAGATTCACCATTTATGTCAACATTCTAGGAGGAGTATGGTGTGCCTGAAGGCTCTTCTTAGTTTTTTTTTAAAAAAAATTCTAGGGTGGCTGTACCTGAAAAGATACTTGTCCGTTGTCCCATCCAGCCGTATCGAGACGGACATCCCAACCATCGTATACCTTCCCTGATCCGCCTCACAACTCGGCAGCAGCTCATTCATAGCTGACAGCACGAAATTAAACCGAAAGAAGCAACAATATAATGCACAACAGATCGAAGAGGGAGAGAAAAAAAAGCCAATACAGCAAGAATAAAATCAGCAAAAAAGAAAAAGAGCCAGAAAGAAGAACAGGACGAAAAATGCAGCGCACACGTGCAGACAGGTACCCCGGTGTCGAGCTGGATCTCGAGCTGTCCCTGTGTTGGCGCCGCTGTTTCGTTTTCGTTTCCCGCTGGCCCAGGAATATTTGTATTTGTTTTTTCTTGCTAAACCTTTTTAGGTCTTCAAGACTGCTCTGGACACTGGCATTTATGTACTCTGGAGGACGATAGCCTGACACCAGTGAAGCAGCATATCGAACAAACGAGGTACACAAGATGCATTTAGTTGCGCAGATGTGCATAGTTTTTTTTTTTTGAAATGTAGTTCAAGTATTCTATAATTTCAGTTGCTTAAATCTGTATCACTACCTTACAGTTGAGCAGATTAACCTTTAGTACAAATCGACATGAAGTAGCTAGGATTTCTGGAGTAAAGATGACCAAGAAAATTGATCTGACACGAAGTTTGTAAATTTATATGTTTTGTATATATAAATTCAACCTTTTTGTTTGACATTTTTTCCTTCAATCGACAAATCTGCTTACAGTAACTTAAACTAAATATATATTCCAATGGTATTGGTTAATGGGGGCCTTTGAGAGGGCACTGCGCAGTGTTGGATCAAGGAAGACTAAAGACATATTTGAACCAACGCTGTTTAACATTTTTTACTGTGTGGCTGAAGCGCAAGAGTTCTATAATACAATGCAAGAATTTCAATGCCAATGTCAATGCCAGGTAATAATATAGTTAAATGCATCCTTCCGATCCAACGTCTTTCGAAAACAAGAATTCATAATTTGTTTTTGTTGAAAATAGTTAAATGCCGCACGTGCCCTCGTTCCGCAAATATAAGTAAGAGATTAATATTAAACACTAGCTAGAATCAAGTTTTGTAACAAATTTGATACATGTAGATCAAATCGATCCGTTGAAAACTGCAACCTCAAATTAACCAGACGTCCATCACCCCTTTGGGCCAGCTAATAATTAACTAGTGACACACATCATCATGTGTTCGTTGTTATCCCCGCGTCACTAATACAATGACCCGATTTCGGTAAGTGATACAGTGATTTATCTGATGATGAAAATTAAAGCAAGAAATTATTACTGAACATGTTGCACTGAAACCAGCTGGTCCTCACTAGCTTGACATACCAATAACCTGCAGTTCAAAATAAAATTGCACTGAACTGTGAGATAGGAGTTACTAAGTACGTAACTGTGAGCCGGGCCTTGTGTAAAGTTTTGCACTTTTGCACAACTGCAATGTCATAGATGTGATGTAGATGGCGTCAGCACACGCGAGCAGGAGCGGCCGACCACCGTGCATGATGGTGGGGCCCATGCGGTGGAACTGGATTCTTTATCGGAGTCAGTGCGACGTGCATACACACAGTAACGTAGAAGAAAAGGGAGCCACATTTAAAAACACCTTATATATATGGAGATATGGAGTATGTATGCATATGTATTACTATAAACACCTATTAGCGAGATTATACTACGAGTAATTAATTAGCCCATGCATGGCGCTTAGCTTGGTTTTCATTCATTCATGTCATATAAGTATATTGGAGTAATAAAAAAAAAGAAAAGTAGAAAAATATGAGCGAGAGCCACATGAGCACAGCTGGGGGAGGGGGAGGGGGGGTGCACGTGCACCCCCACATCTGTTGCTATCAAGGTAGACTAGTCTCTAGTTACTGTCCAGAGCAGCACGTTCAACGCCGCCCTCGTTGATTTGAAGAAAGCAGCTTCTTCTGGGCGATTTGGAACAGGCTAGATGAACTTTACCGGATCAGAGTTTGAGTTGAAGATCTACGCTCTTGCCCAATGCCTGTCGACCTTGTCAGCTGAGGACTGTGGCAGATGTCTGGAGGTGGTGTTGTTTGACACGATCTTGTCTCAAAACTTGACTTGTCTGTGCAACTTTCGCTTTGCACCACAATCCTTCTTCAACAGCATGTCAATGATGGATACTGTCGTAAACAGCAGGTTTATGATCGAGAAACGATAGCTTTTGAAATTTTTAACCCTTTTTTACCACTAATAACTAATATTATCTACGTCGATTATTACAAGATCGTCTTTGCCTAGAGTAGTGGAGGAGAAGCACAAGCACTGCAAGCATACCCTACTTTGGGGGTCCTTGTGACAACCGACTTGATCGGGCCTGGTCTTTTGGTGCAGGAAGCGGAGGCTACCTTCATGACCGGAGTCCTCGGGTGAGTTACAACAACAATTCTTCCTATTTGATTCCTAACGTAGCTTGATCTGAACAAGCAGGTTTGCTAATCAACATATAAATATCCAATATATACAGGTCAGCATGCTGCATTGGAGATTCAGCGTTAGTGTAAAGGGAAAGCGCTAGCGGTAAGTTAACTAATAACTCAATTTTCAGTCCACTCCCTTTTAAATAAGTTTCATTGAATTCTTTCTTTCAATAAGTTGCAGAACCACGGCACATTTAACTCAAGGGGCTAGGTAGGGGGCCAATGCCCCCCCTTTAACTAAAGAAAATTTTTTGCTCCTAACTAATATTTTCAAAGACAATACATCACAGATATACATCAATATGCACGTAAGTGGTTAGTTGAGTGATAAGTGATCACAAAATGAGGACGAAAGAGGCACTAGCATAGGGAGGGCTCGCGGCCTTGATGCAGTTTGGTTCTTCTTACGACAAGAATAAAGTGAAATATGTACAATGAAATGCAGTTATCTATATGCTATCAATTTAAATAGTATAGATTCAGAATAAGATAAAATATGTCAACTGATTGCGTGAAACATAGATTTGTGAATGCTTTATTAAAGTGGAAGAGTTTTATTGCATACGCCTTGTATAACCCAATACTAAAGTGCAAGAGTTTTATTAAAAAAAATTATAGTCTTTGGAAGCTGGATTCAGGATCAAGAAGGGAGATAAGTATGGAAAGTTGGAAACACAATGCAAGAATTTCAATGCCAATGCTAGGTAGTTATCATGTTTTGGTAGCTAGTATGCAATACAATTAGACAGGAGTTTAAAATATTTAAAGGACCAAGCGGTTGTTGTTGCAGGATTCAAACACTCATGTGCAGTACAAAACAATGAAGAAAAATGCCCTGCAATGCTCCGCTTAGATCGGACAGAGACATTTGGATGGTATGTAAGTTTGCATAGAAATGAACAAACCACCCACTTTCTGAGCATACTGTGAGAAGTTGTGTTGGAAACTTGGAATTCACATGGGAAGATTGATCAGTAAACCAAAACATGATTAGGTACCCAGTGGTGAAGCTCAATTGTCAAGGAATTCTATAAGTAAGGTTATGCTGCAACTAGGAATTTCTAGAATACCAAATTGACACATAATGGACTGGGGGACAAGGATTGCGAGGGACTTTGTTCCTAATGACATAAATTTCCGTTGTGATTTCAGTTTATTACAGTACAATCATTGACATACAGGCAGATTGGTGTATGCTAATGCCGTAGAGTGTATGGTTTGCTAAGGGTGATCATGATGCAGAGACATCTGAGATTGACATAAACATATGCTTAGAGATTTCACGGAGATAGCTGATTACAAGAAAATGAAGTCAGCAAGTGAGGCAGATGGGTACCAAAGCATATGAAAGTAGAAACGATTTAAAAATCATGACATATATCCAGGTTCTATAGCATCAAGGGCCGTTGAAAGCCTATTTGTGCGTTGGGCCTAATAGCATGTTATCATCTTTAGGTTGTGCTCACCAAACAGAAGGACTATTAGGTCTTAGACAGGCCTGTGCTTAGTGTTTAGGGGGTCGTGTTACTCTAGAGTCTAGACTTCACAACACACTATCTAGAGCGTCAAACATTTTTTTTCCTCAAAAAGGAGGAATCTCGCTGGATTATGGTAAAGGGCAATTCATCCTTGAAGTGAACCATATGCTGTAAGTAAATAATAATCTTGAGGAGGACAAGATTATATTGTCGTGAAAGCAGAAGATTCACCATTTATGTCAACATTCTAGGAGGAGTATGGTGTGCATGAGGGCTATTCTTAGGCTGTACCTGAAAAGATACTTGTCCGTTGTCCAATCCAGCCGTATGAGACGGACATCCCAACCATCGGCTGTGTTTAGTTGCAAAAAGTGTAGGAGAAAGTTTGGAAAAAATGTCACATCAAACACTGTAGCGTACTGTAGCACCTTTCGTTTGTTTGTGGTAAACATTGTCCTATCATGACCTAATTAGGCTCAAAAGATTCGTCTCGTCGTGTACATCAAAACCATACAATTAGTTTTTTTATTTACCCACGTTTAGCGTTCCATGTATGAGGAGAGAGATTTGATGTGATAGGTGGATAGTGATGTTTAGAGAGAGAATTTTGAGAATTTTGGTGATGAGATGGGGAACTAAACACAGCCATCGTATACCTTCCCTGATCCGCCTCACAACTCGGCAGCAGCTCATTCATAGCTGACAGCACGAAATTGAACCGAAAGAAGCAACAATATAATGCACGACAGATCGAAGAGGGAGAGAAAAAAAAAGCCAATACAGCAAGAATAAAATCAGCAAAAAGAAAAAGAGCCAGAAAGAAGAACAGGACGAAAAATGCAGTGCACACGTGCAGACAGGTACCAGTGGGGGCGGCGGCAGCGGCAGCTGGATCTCGAGCTGTCCCTGTGTTGGCGCCGCTGTTTCGTTTTCGTTTCCGGCTGGCCACCTGCCGATGCTACCTGCTGGTCGCTGCTGCCTCTGTTCTGGGTTGCCTTGCCTTGCCTTGCCTGTGTGAGCACGAGCTAGCAATGCACTGGAGGTGTGGAGGAGCAGGAGCAAGAGGAAGCAGGCAGACAGGTCGACACGGCCGCGTCGGCTTTGCCTTGTCGCTCCTGCCAACGCCCAACACCCTAGCTCGCACCAGCAGTCCAGCACATGCACCATCTCTGGCAGCGTGAGACGCACCACAGAGGGGCTGCGCCTCACCGTGCACGCAGCCGGGATCGAACCCGGGCGGGTGCGCAGTTTGGTTTTCAAACCACTTGCAGGGTTATCCACACCTGGGAGGCAAACCAACCGAGCTATGCCCGGTTTAGTTTTTATATACGGAGGTATATAAAAATATCTTCTTCAGTTTGCAGAATAAATATCTTTGCAGAACTAGCAATACGTATTTTTGTTCTGGGATTGCTATCACTGCATTTTCAGGCACTAGCTAGTGCTTCTTTAAAAGAGGCATTTCGAATTGCAACGTGAGGTCTAGTGCCTTTTTCTCAGTGTAGACTTGCAGGCTGATTTTGAGCTCATTGGTATTTTCTATTATATATATAAGGTGAGAATTATTTGGTTAATTTTATTTTTGAAAAAATGCCACCGATGCTTAATAAAATAAACGATATTATTACACACGAGCATGTCCTAAGAAAATAATGGTACACAGGCTGTACAAGCTCATGACAGCAACGAACTAGCATTTTCTCAGCAATTTTAGAGCTTATAATTTGACTGCCTGTCGACATAAAGTTATTATTACCACGTTTACAGATCCAGCTCCTCTACCATCTGCCATATTTTAACCCATAAACATACAATCTTGCTCGCGGATAAAACCATAATCTATTCCAACCCAAAGTTACACCATGTGATGCATCCCCCGAACATGCATTTGTACTGTTGCACCTCGAGTTTTTAACCTTCTCCCCCATCACACGACTAGTATCCAAAGCATTTTATTACCCACGACATTTACCATCTCACTGGACTTCGCAATCAATGGCCAGAATTGCTCGATCTGGATACATCTGTGTGATCTCAGCCGTTCAAAGCCTTGATTTTTCTGCCGTTATAAATAGCACCCATTCTTATTTGACTTTTCTCTCCCGGTCCCGTCCTCTCTATCTCGCCATTTATCCGCTTCCCCTCTCTCCTCTCCTCGTGCTCGCCAATCCCTCCCAAGATTAGGAGGGACAGGAGCCCGAGATTCGGATTTTGGATTGGGATTCTTGCCCAGGAATCGAAGACGCCACGCGCTGGAGTCGCGCCCCAATTGGTGCGTATGCGTTTCCCCCTGTTTTTGCTGGTCAATTTACTGTCGTGATTCTTGTACGGATTGCCAGTCCTGATCCGGTTCAATTCACGCAATTCCATCGGAAATATTTTGGTTTCGCCGATTCTATTGGAATTTTTTCCATTTCTCGGAAATCTTGGGGCAGGTTGCTTCTTGGGCCGGTGCGCCGGAGTTCTTCCCAGAGCCGAGCTCGTTTGGGCGCCCTCGGCCTCAGGGCAAGCCCTGGGAGTCCAGACAGATGTACCAGCAGGGTGGTGGTATGCAAATGCCAGGGAGGGATAAGAATGGTGTGCGCCATGGTCCGTCAAGCTCATTTGGTGATCATGAGCATGGTCATTTGCCGAATGGGGTGGAAAGGAAAGGCCATGGTGATGCAGCTCTTGACCAGAGGATTGGAGCAGAGAGAAAGGAAGGCCTCAGGCATTCACAGTCGGAGGCAGACACCAAGCGCGCCAAACAGTGAGTTTGATTGATTTTACCGTTTCAGTCAATTTGAAGAATTACGCTCAATTTGTAATTTTTTTGTTCATAAAACATCATCAGTGGTAATATGAGTGATTGGAGAAGGCTGGTAGCATTCTTTCTTCTACTTACTGCAAACACCATAGTGAAGCCTGCATTCTAATTTGCAATGTCCTGTTAGCCCAAAATGTGGATGCATAGTTATACTGTATGTTGCACATTAGGTTGATTTCTCTTATGATGACGTTGTTATTGAACCGATGTAAATTCTATAAAATATGACAAATGTGTTTGTGTTGAATGCCTTGTCCATATATTTGGATAGACATTTTATTGATGTATTTGCTTTAGCAATTCCACATTACTACAAACTTGAAGTGAGCTAAACATAGTAGAATTTTGCTAAGTAGTTGTGATTAGACAATCTCAAGACAAAATGATTGTTTTTTACATTAGAGGATCTTGTTCAAACCAATCCTGTGGAAGATTCTCTAGCTTTCTAAGATGTAGAAGCCCTAATCAGACGGAACTGTATTTGTGGCACTGTTAATGTTTGCCATCTTTAAATTTCGAAAATCCTTGAATGCAATAGAGGTGCACATATTCATGTACATTGAATTTCCCTTGGTTGCCAAAATATGCAAACTTTAATTAACACCTCCATCAAAAGGATTAACAAAGTGGAGGCTCCATGTCTAGTATTCATATTGATAGATGCTGAATTGCTGGTAGACCCTGCTATACCTATTTAACTTTCATTTTTCATGTACCTTGTAGACAATATGCTCAGAGATCTCGTGTCCGGAAGCTCCAGTATATTGCAGAGCTCGAGAGAAGAGTTCAGTCCTTACAGGTAACCTTGTTTTCAAGCGAACAATATCAATTATTTCTTGCACATGTCATGATGACCTTAAACGTCACTGAAAATTCTTCAATTTATACTCGCAGACAGAGGGGATAGAAGTTACTGCTGAAATGGATTTTCTCGGTCAGCAAAATATCATGTTAGACCTCGAAAATAAGGCCTTGAAGCAACGGCTTGAGAGTCTATCTCAGGAGCATCTTATTAAACGCTGTAAGTATTCCTCTTTTTAACCCATATGTGAGTACCTTGTATGGTTTCTTTGGCAACTTGTCTTCTTGGTTTGAACTAGATGTGATCTCTTATGTCTTCCATAGGGTAGCAATCACGTTTCATATCTCTATGATGTTGGTGAATGTATCATTATAAAGTAATTTTTGAATGGATGTTATTTGTTAATAATCTCATCCTTAAATATCTTTTGATTGACCTGTAGATATTAGATGAACCTGTAAAACATGTTTTTGTAGTATAAGTAGTAAACTAACTGCTGATCGTTATTCCTACAGTTGGCTAGTTCCAATAATGTTCTAGTTCAAGTTAAGAAATGGCGGGGATTCATATTACATCATTTTCATGCTCATGTTATAAGATGTCAATTCTAAAGTTATGATAAAATACACAGGGGGTCTATCAAGCTATATATAGGTGTTAACTATACAGTATCTTTACAACAAATTAAATTGACATATGTGGCGTATCAGAGTTCAACATCTCGCATCATTGCTTTGCAAAAAACTCTTAACAGATGATGACTGATAACTTAACATTTTGTCTTGATTAAAACACAATTATATTACCTCTGTGATGTGATACTGAAATTATCTGGACGATTGCATCTAAATTATACACTATAACTGCACAGATGAATTTCACCAGGCATTAAAAAATTGTTCTATTGGAAACAATTAACTAAGAATATATGTATTTCTTCTCTAATGTTGCAGATCAGCAGGAGATGTTTGAGCGGGAAATTGGTCGTCTTAGATCATTGTTCCAGCAACAGCAGCAGCAGCAGCAGCATGTACCACAGCAGCAGGCTCCTACCCACAGCCGCAGTAATAGCAGAGATCTTGATTCACAATTTGCAAACCTGTCTCTGAAACACAGTGATCCCAACTCTGCGCGAGATGCTGTCTCTGGCCTTCGCATTTAAGATTATTTTTTCCAGCTTTTGGTTCTCTGAGTTTCACAACTTGCTGCCCTCATACACCACTCTTTGTGGTTGTTGCATCAAGAGCAGAGCAGCAGCAGTGAACCTGAAATCACATCGCATGGTGAATAAAGCTGGAAAGGTTAATAACTGTGGATCCAATCTTTAGTTCTCTCGGGGTGTGCACCTGGCGGTCATCCTTAGCTCCTGTCCATTGTCGAAGCTCGACCAGTCGGAGGTGTTTAGGGTCTATATGCAGATTGATGCCTTTCATGGATCCTTGTATCAGTTTGAAGTTAGAACACTAAGGTTCTAATTCATTCCTTTTTAGTTTGATTCTCTTCTTGAGTTTAGGCACCATGTAGTGCTTGTATTAGTTGGTCTGGCACATGAATGGAATGTGAGCTGGTCCTCTTTAGGTTAATGCCACATCCTGGAGAACTAACGTGTCAGCATGTTCAATAAGCTAGTGAGGTTGAAGAGTTGTAGTTCAGTTTAATTTTATTTGTGATATGCAAAACAAGATATTGGATACTCCGGTTCTCACATTTATTTGATGTTGTATGTGTTCTCACATCTTGATGATAGTACATGAAATCCTGCAAGAAGTTCACTTATCTTCCAAGTTTCTGGCACATACAATGTTGTGTTGGTTTCAACAATTGGTTGCAAGTTCTTTGAAATTGACTGCGTTTATGTTTGATCAATATCCATGTACTTGGGGGATTAATAATGCTTTGGACTTGTTTTTGTATGGCATATGATGTTTGTTCTTTCTGGTTCGACCATTTGCAATGTTCATGCTAAAATCATGCTGAAAACGCGTCTTTGAAATAACATAGTATTTTCTACACTTTTGTTGCCAGATGTGACTCTGATATGACACATAGAATGCAGTCTCTTAAAACTTCCAATTAGCTGCATTCCGCACAAACAATAAAGTATGGTGATTGCACGGGGTTACTTTTTTCTCCAAGCAAGATCATCAAGAGCCATAAAAGCATTGACCAAGAAACCTTAGGTACTGTTTGGTTCGAAAAATGTATTGCTAACGTTAAGGTAAACAGAAAATAGCGGTAAGACTATCTCCAATAATGGATATCCAAATCGAAGACCCATATACCACTTTAGGTTGCCTACAGTAAAAAGATCCATGACCCATAAACTCATTTCTCCAACAGAAGACCCAAAAGAGAATCCTTTCAGCGAATGAGTCACGAAGAGAGAGGATACCCAGATTTAGGTTTCCTCTCTCTTGAAAACCCATTTTAGGTCTGGATACTCTGTTGGAGGCTGAAATAGTATCATCGGAGACCTATTTTGGGTCTCCTTTTAGGTCCCTTGTTGGAGATAGTCTAACGTTAACAGCGAAACAGAAAACTAAAACTGGTTTTGTTTGGTTTCTGTGTTGTAACGCAAATGGATTGCGCGTATGTACGAGCAGAGCGCGCACGCCATTTGCTTGCTTCTCGGCTCGTTGGCGCTGTTTTGATTACGGAGCAGGAGCGGCGGCATCAAATCTGTATAGTCTGGAATCTGTTAACGCTGTTATCTGATTACGGGCTGCTGGAAACAAACGGCTGGAACGTTATTGCTTACCGGATGTAATGGGATTACGTTACATTTGAGCAAACCAAAAAGTACCACCAAACAGTACCTAAGTAATAGTGCTAATTGCCCTTGTGCCAATGCCATTTCACACTTTGGGTTTAAGGACTGCATCCCATACTACACTAGTTTATGACTCGATGCACACTAACACCCGTGCAATCCTGCCATCAGCTAACGATCATCCAGAACCATCTACTTTTTGTTCAAATCGATGTCCATGGCTTCTGCTGTTTCGTTCCCCCGAAAATCAGCCACTGCAGTGTCAAATGTCCCCCTTACATGCTGGCACATCACCATCAGGTCCTGCAGTGCATCTTTCAGAACATCCTTCGCTGGATCTCCTGCCAAAGTATCCACCAACATACATGAGGGCACGATTAATTGCTTTAGCTGAGGCAAATGATTCAGAATTAAAATTTTTTGTATTGCAGACAGCAGGAATGGAATAACCTCTTGACATTTCAATAAAAAATGTCAGTGATTACTACTCACAATGTGGCAGATACCACAAAATTGTGTATATTTTGTACAGAGCAGAATTTCTATATTATTTTGATAGTAATGAAGCAAAAAACATGTGATTTCTAATTCTTAAATCTTCATGCGAGATATGTTAGAAAAGAATTCTGTACACATGACTTTGGCTGATCAGCTCAATGTGGATCATAAATATTAAATGAAAGGAGAATTTGGGATCATACACCATTGAATAGTACCTGTGGTCTGAAGCCTTATGTTAACTTTCTTTTCAGCAGGATGAGGGATGCTGTATCCACAAAATGCCACCCTTGGGCTGTAACATTGCAGAAACAATTGTAGTGAGAAGTGTTTCTATACTGACACTGTATTTACCAGAACCCAAACATTTGAGAAGTTGGTTCCAAAAGATATGAATTGATAGGAAAAAGAAAACAGTTGATTAAAACAAGGGAGATCATAAATTCATGATCTGAACCAGTCCAATATAGTTCACATGATCTACGCATCATTAATCTAATCGAGACACCACTAATCCTTAATGGTTGGATGGATGCCTGCTGCTACCGGTTACAAGCGCAAGGTCAAGCAACATTAAATATTGGGATCAACAATATTAAAAGCGCAAGGTCAAGCAACATTAAAATGCCATCTCTGCATATTTTTCTATAAATTAAATAGAACTACACAAGTTCAGACTGCTATCCTCACAATAACTGAATGTGCTTCAATAATAAAAGAACTAGTGTCAACGGGCATTTCAATTTGACTCCAGGTTTGTAACGCAGCCGACATAAAGAACTGTTAAGAAAACAGGCAAGCTCCTGCTGCACTAACAGGAAAATGAGGGGTCTGAAAAGGTTTTTCCCTCACTGCATGTTATCCCATAGCTGTAACCATAATTCAAAGCCCAGTTGCTTTAGTTTAGCAACTCATTAACCAGATTGCCCTGCATGAAACTTAAACTTCCACCGTGTCACTGTCCCCAATTCATCATCATAAAATCAATTCAACATCAGTTTACACTGCGCCTTCTAATAACAGGGTCCAGACTATATGGAAGTGCACTATAAAACCATCTAATCAGTGAATAGGCGCCAACTTCGCACATATACTGATGCATGTACAGTCAAAAAATTAATAAAACTACTGATTGGAATTGGAACAAGAAAGAAACTGTGACTCACTCCTGGTTGAGAACGAATCTGACGGAGTTGGCGAGGGTGTGGTCCTCCTCCATGATGGAGAACGTTGACGCGCTCAAATCCTCCAGTGACCCGTGCTCCATCGCTCACTGCCTTCAAGAACGAACGCCCTTACTCATATCCCCCGACAAGAAACCAGCAGAGTAAAGGGGTAACGACAGAGTCCGAATGAATCGGACACCGAAACAACGAAGAGAGCAGGCTCTTTCACAGCTCTACCTGGTTGCGAAGCACAGAGGCGACGAGGCGCAGGTCCTGCAAGCGCGGCCGGGGCCGAGGGCGAGGGCGGCGGCTGGGCGGGAGCGGCGCGGCGCGGCGTTGCTGCTGGTGGGGGATGCAATTCCCTTCCCTCCTTATTAATGCCAATGAGAAAAGACACATCTGCCCTCGCCGTTTTTTTGTTTCGTCGGGACAAAAATAGAATCTATTCAAGCGTATAGGCAAAATACTTTTGCATTTCGAAACATGTCCTGAATCTCTTAGTGTTAACAACAAATTATCTGTATTTATAACCATAAAATCCTTTGTGATAGGTTGTTTTGTGCTAGAGACAATAAAGTACAGAACTGTGTGCACAAAAAGAAGGTTTCTCCAGTAATCTTTTTTTTCTTCTATTTATTAGATGTCAGAGGAGCAGCAACCTTAATAGATTAGGAAATTCATTTTAGCAGGAATTTGTTTCCTAACACAGCGCAATTTCATCCACTCAGAAAATTACGGATTATTATCACTACTGAAATTTACCCTATAGCTACACGGAGTATTGTTTGTTTTCTGAAATTTACTTTAATCTGGTCAATTTCCCCGTTTCCCCTCAAATGACCGACCTTTTGGACTCGCGGAGCCCTCCCAAAAACCCTCTCCGACAGCGACTCATTCATGCCGCAATCGCCATGAGCGCCACCAACAACTCCGCCGCCGCCTCAACCAAGCGCCCCTGTGACCCCTCCCTCCCCGACCCCACGCCGCCGGCCAAGCTCCAGCG
>OAMR01000002.1:2183085-2203274 GCA_900205405.1 Echinochloa crus-galli
TATTGGACTGGTTCAGATCATGAATTTATAATTTCCCTTGTTTTAATCAACTGTTTTCTTTTTCCTATCAATTCATATACTTTGGACCCAACTTCTCAGATGTTTGGGTTCTGGTAAATACAGTGTCAGTATAGAAACACTTCTCACTATAATTGTTTCTGCAATGTTACAGCCCAAGGGTGGCATTTTGTGGATACAGCATCCCTCATCCTGCTGAAAACAAAGTTAACATAAGGGTTCAGACCACAGGTACTATTCAATGGTGTATGATCCCAAATTCTCCTTTCATTTAATATTTATGATCCACATTGAGCTGATCAGCCAAAGTCATGTGTACAGAATTCTTTTCTAACATATCTCGCATGAAGATTTAAGAATTAGAAACCACATGCTTTTTGCTTCATTACTATCAAAATAATATAGAAATTCTGCTCTGTACAAAATATACACAATTTTGTGGTATCTGCCACATTGTGAGTAGTAATCACTGACATTTTTTATTGAAATGTCAAGAGGTTATTCCATTCCTGCTGTCTGCAATACAAAAAATTGTATTTCTGAATCATTTGCCCTCAGCTAAAGCGATTAATCGTCCACTCATGTATGTTGGTGGATACTTTGGCAGGAGATCCAGCCAAGGATGTTCTGAAAGATGCACTGCAGGACCTGATGGTGATGTGCCAGCATGTAAGGGGGACATTTGACACTGCAGTGGCTGATTTTCGGGGGAACAAAACAGCAGAAGCCATGGACATCGATTTGAACTAAAAATAGATGGTTCTGGATGATCGTTAGCTGATGGCTGGATTGCACAGGTGTTAGTGTGCACTGAGTCATAAACTAGTGTAGTTGTATGGGATGCAGTCCTTAAACCCAAATCCCAAAGTATGAAATGGCATTGGCACAAGGGCACTTAACACTATTACTTAAGGTTTCTTGGTCAATGGTTTTATGGCTCTTGCTTGGAGAAAAAAGTAATCCCGTGTAATCACCATACTTTATTGTTTGTGCGGAATGCAGCTAATTGGAAGTTTTAAGAGACTGGATTCTATGTGCCATATCAGAATCACATCTGGCAACAAAAGTGTAGAAAATACTATTTTATTTCAAAGAAGCATTTTCAGCTTGATTTTACCATGAACAAACATCATATAGAAAGCTTCTTTTAGTGCACACAGTTCTGTACTTTATTGTCTCTAGCACAAAACAACTTATCACAAAGGATTTTGCCAATTCGCTTGAATAAAATATTTTTGTCTCGACGAAACAAAAAAAAAGCGAGGGCAGATGTGTCTTTTCTTATTTTGACATTAATATAAGGAGGGAAGGGAATTGCATCCCCCACCAGCAGCAACGCCGCGCCGCTCCCGCCCCGCCGCCGCCCTCGCCTTCGGCCCCGGCCGCACCTGCACCTCGCCTCCTCTGTGCTTCGCAACCAGGTACAGCCCGTGAAAGGGCCTGCTCTCACCGTTGTTTCGGTGTCCGATTCATTCGGACTCTGCTGGTTTCATGTCGGGGGGATATGAGTAAGGGCGTTCGTTCTTGAAGGCAGTGAGCGATGGAGCACGGGTCGCTGGAGGATTTGAGCGCGTCAACGTTCTCCATCATGGAGGAGGACCACACCCTCGCCAACTCCGTCAGATTCGTTCTCAACCAGGAGTGAGTCACAGTTTCTTTCTCGTTCCAATCAGTAGTTTTATTAATTGTAACCTTTTGACTGTACATCAGTATATGTGCGAAGTTGGCGGCTATTCACTGATTAGATGGTTTTATAGTGCACTTCCACACAGTCTGGACTCTGTTATTAGAAAGCGCAGTGTAAACTGATGTTGAATTGATTTTATGATGATGAATTGGGGACAGTGATACAATGGAAGATTAAGTTTCATGTAGTGCAATCTGATTAATAAGTTGCTAAACTAAAAGCAACCGGGCTTTGAATTATGGTTACGGCTATGGGGATGACATGCAGTGAGGAAAAGAAAACTTTTCAGACCCCTCATTTTTCTGTTAGTGCAGCAGGAGCTTGCCTGTTTTCTTTACAGTTCTTTATGTCGGCTGAACATGGATTGAAATCAACTACAACTTTAACATGGATTACAAGCCTGGAGTCAAATTGAAATGCCCGTTGACACTAGTTCTTTTATTGTTAAAGCATATTCAGTTATTGTGAGGATAGCAGTTTGAACTTGCGTGGTTCTATTTAATTTATAGAAAATATGCAGAGATGGCACTTTGTTGATCCCAATATTTAATGTTGTTTGACCTTGCGTTTGTAAGTGGCAGCAGCAGGCATTCATCCAACCATTAAGGATTAGTGGTGTCTCCATTAGATTAATGATGTGTACATCATGTGAACTATATATTGGACTGGTTCAGATCATGAATTTATAGGAAAAAGAAAACAGTTGATTAAAACAAGGGAAACTATAAATTCATGATCTGAACCAGTCCAATATATAGTTCACATGATGTACACATCATTAATCTAATGGAGACACCACTAATCCTTAATGGTTGGATGAATGCCTGCTGCTGCCACTTACAAACGCAAGGTCAAACAACATTAAATATTGGGATCAACAAAGTGCCATCTCTGCATATTTTCTATAAATTAAATAGAACCACGCAAGTTCAAACTGCTATCCTCACAATAACTGAATATGCTTTAACAATAAAAGAACTAGTGTCAACGGGCATTTCAATTTGACTCCAGGCTTGTAATCCATGTTAAAGTTGTAGTTGATTTCAATCCATGTTCAGCCGACATAAAGAACTGTAAAGAAAACAGGCAAGCTCCTGCTGCACTAACAGAAAAATGAGGGGTCTGAAAAGTTTTCTTTTCCTCACTGCATGTCATCCCCATAGCCGTAACCATAATTCAAAGCCCGGTTGCTTTTAGTTTAGCAACTTATTAATCAGATTGCACTACATGAAACTTAATCTTCCATTGTATCACTGTCCCCAATTCATCATCATAAAATCAATTCAACATCAGTTTACACTGCGCTTTCTAATAACAGAGTCCAGACTGTGTGGAAGTGCACTATAAAACCATCTAATCAGTGAATAGGCGCCAACTTCGCACATATACTGATGCATGTACAGTCAAAAAATTAATAAAACTACTGATTGGAATTGGAACAAGAAAGAAACTGTGACTCACTCCTGGTTGAGAACGAATCTGACGGAGTTGGCGAGGGTGTGGTCCTCCTCCATGATGGAGAACGTTGACGCGCTCAAATCCTCCAGTGACCCGTGCTCCATCGCTCACTGCCTTCAAGAACGAACGCCCTTACTCATATCCCCCGACAAGAAACCAGCAGAGTAAAGGGGTAACGACAGAGTCCGAATGAATCGGACACCGAAACACGGAGAAAGCAGGCTCTTTCACAGCTCTACCTGGTTGCGAAGCACAGAGGCGACGAGGCGCAGGTCCTGCAAGCGCGGCCGGGGCCGAGGGCGAGGGCGGCGGCTGGGCGGGAGCGGCGCGGCGCGGCGTTGCTGCTGGTGGGGGATGCAATTCCCTTCCCTCCTTATTAATGCCAATGAGAAAAGACACATCTGCCCTCGCCGTTTTTTTGTTTCGTCGGGACAAAAATAGAATCTATTCAAGCGTATAGGCAAAATACTTTTGCATTTCGAAACATGTCCTGAATCTCTTAGTGTTAACAACAAATTATCTGTATTTATAACCATAAAATCCTTTGTGATAGGTTGTTTTGTGCTAGAGACAATAAAGTACAGAACTGTGTGCACAAAAAGAAGGTTTCTCCAGTAATCTTTTTTTTCTTCTATTTATTAGATGTCAGAGGAGCAGCAACCTTAATAGATTAGGAAATTCATTTTAGCAGGAATTTGTTTCCTAACACAGCGCAATTTCATCCACTCAGAAAATTACGGATTATTATCACTACTGAAATTTACCCTATAGCTACACGGAGTATTGTTTGTTTTCTGAAATTTACTTTAATCTGGTCAATTTCCCCGTTTCCCCTCAAATGACCGACCTTTTGGACTCGCGGAGCCCTCCCAAAAACCCTCTCCGACAGCGACTCATTCATGCCGCAATCGCCATGAGCGCCACCAACAACTCCGCCGCCGCCTCAACCAAGCGCCCCTGTGACCCCTCCCTCCCCGACCCCACGCCGCCGGCCAAGCTCCAGCGGTCCTCCGACCCGCCGGACCCCGCACCGGCTGGGAACCCTGACGGCGCCACTGAGGGCGGCGAGGCCGCGCAAGTGGAGAGCGAGGCGATGGCCGGCGCACGGAACCCTCGGGCGCAGCGGTACCTGGTCGCGGTGGAGTACGTCGGCACCCGCTTCTCCGGCTCCCAGCAGCAGCCCAACCAGCGCACCGTCGTCGGCGTCCTCGAGGTGAGGGCCTTTGCTTTTGGTATGAGATGTGAGATCAGAGTGATACCCGAAGATGTCAGTGCAGTGCAAATGCAAATTCTGGAGCAACTTTTGTTGAAACGCTGATGCCCAAGCGCTTCCATAGAGAGTCCCCTGAGGTTGATAGGATAACACTGCAGGGAGGAAGGTCAATTTCTGGCCTGAAATAGTGAAATGTTGACTTGCTAATAGGAAGGATGTGCAGTAGCTGCCTTGTTTGGATGAAACTGGAGGAATTACTGCTTCAGCTATGGCTGTGAATGTGATGGTTCTGATTTCTGAATGAAATGGTCAGCAATTTAGAGGCTCTTTTTTTTTGGGTGATTCCTTGATATCAGGTGGTTGATGCCCTGACATTGCAATGTGTTGTTGAAATGTCCGTTTATCTTTTTACTGGCCCATCTACATGCCGAAACTTATTACTTATGTAGCTAATTATTACTATAATCACATTGTCCGTGACAGTAAGGACATCCACAAACTTCTTTTTATTTTAGTGGCATATTTTTTTAACATCCTGCAGAACCTTCCATTATTAGCTCATTTAATCATTTCCCTTTGCGCCAGTTACTGAGGTACTGAACATATTTATGCCCAACCTGGCCAAGCCATTTGATATCACCTACATTTGAATGCACAAGACATAAGGTTGCTGGAGTAGAATTGGGGTCAGGTGATTCTGAGATCTCTTGAATTTAGAGCTGTCTTTTTACATGTTTGAAATTGAGAAATCGGGACTCTAAATGCAACAATAGGAAAATTCAATGACATTTAAACTTTAGGTTTGTCATATCATACAATCTGATCTGATACTTAAGGGCAATGGCTGATGATAATTGGGTCTTGTGATCATCCTAAGATGAATGTGAAGGATAATATATGGTGTGAACAAATCTCTAGTTTTTGGTGCTTGGTCAGTGAGCTGGGTGGAAGACTGCCATGGTTTTTTGACTCCTTATTGGAGAGGAGAAATTGCAATCTTAGATAATGTGAGAGTTTAACATGACTCTTGCAGTCAGAAGAATGCAGATGTATTTGACTCCATGGAATTCAAATAGACATGCCAAAAAATATGTATATTAGGGGCTGGCTCGAAGGTCGAAGGGAAGGAAATTTCGTACCGCCTGTCTCCTTCCACAATCTGCAGGGAACTAGAGAGCCTTGTGTGTTATCAATAAAACATGTTTTGCAGATATTGTTAGGATTAGTGCTCTTGTTTTTCTTGTCTTCCTACACCCTCTGTAAATTGGCCTACAAAAGCAACAAGTCCTCTCTATATGTGTAACATGGTATTAGAGCGGATATACTAAACCCTAACGTCGCCGTTACCAATCTGTCAACATGGTAGCAACAATTCTTCTCTATGTTTCTTTATAACATCACTTGCAAAATAGTTAATCATACATACTGTGCCTCGTCCTCATCTACTTCAGTATTTCTATAGCATAGCAGTAAGAGCTTGTGAATGGATTTTGGATGCGCTTAACAGTTTATCCTTTTTCTTTCTATTATTTCAGGAGGCATTTCACAAATTCATTGGGCAGCCAGTTTCAATATTCTGTTCAAGCCGAACGGTACGAGAACTTGCTTCACTGCATTTTTTTAATAAAGTTAATGCCTTCTAGTTCAGTTTGTATCTTTGTTGCAATATGTTATGTTTCTACAACTGTTTGAGTGTGTTATTTTGTGAAGGTAATAAATTCAACGGACTGTTTATCATGTTGTAAAGCAAAGTATGCAATAAATCATGTGCAGGATGCTATTTGTTGCATTATATATCTATTCCTTAGTGCCATATCTACCTTGCTGCTCAGATGGAGTTTATTGGATTGTTGCTATAGTGTTATGATCTGATTAGCATATAGGTTTTACTGATTATGGACAGAATTCTGCAGCACAATCTTCTTCTTGTACTGGTTATATATTTCGTTGCAGATCTATTTTCATGTGTTGATTGACCTTTGTTTTGTCCAGGATGCAGGTGTTCATGCTTTGTCAAATGTTTGTCATGTTGATGTGGAGCGGATAAGTAAAAGAAAGCCTGGTGAAGTGGTTTGTATGCAAAACTTATTACTTCCTCTGTCCCAAAATATAAGGCACACACAAGTTTCAAGATTCAACTTCATAATTGTTGAGCAACAGTTAGTCTAACAATATGAAAAGTTTATTCTACAAAAGTGGCGACCTTGGATTTGTATTTACTAATACTTTCTAATGATCAAACTTTGCTGCCACAAACAAATATATTATAAGAGAACTAGTGGTCAAAGTGTAAACTTGAAGATAACTCCCAAAATATGGAGGTGGTATGTATTTAACTGGGATTAGTGGATTACCCCCCCAGGCCTTGTCTGCATCCATTGGCACCCTAAATGTATTTCAATTTTTGACCTTTGCATGTTAATTGTGTCAGTAACCAGTGCCATGACATCAGATTACAACCTTTATATTTACCAAAAAAAACTTACAAAAATATTCTTTTGTTTTCAGAACAGCTATACCTCTTTCTAAGCCTCTACCTGCTGATGAGCTTTTCCGTATTTGCAGTTAACACCTCATGAGCCTGGAGTTGTAAAACGTGCTGTAAATCACTTTCTACAGGTATGTTTTGGACTAAATGAAACTGTGGTTCTATTTACTCAAAGAAAACAAGGGGCAAAGTTTACTGTTCACAGAACACATTTTCTTTAACACACTTTTGAGTCTGACATCAAAGTTTTAAAGGCCATAGGCTACACCATTATTTTCAGGATTTATTTGCTGGGTTGTATGATTACACCTTGTTTTAAGGAAAGTTGATTACACCATTTTGGTTACACCTGATATGCGGACATTATACATTACCCTCAAAGTTCATTACACTGAAGATTTTCTTTTCATTTGTTTACATTTTCTTGACAAAAATAGGTTTGCTGATTCAATTTTGTTTGACTGGGCTTCCCTATTTGTTTATAACTGGTCACCAGTTGATATTCACCTGTGGTCAATATTTTTGTCCTTGCAGAGGAATGAAGGTGACATAATGGTGACTGATGTTCGCTCCGTCGCACCAGATTTTCATGCTAGATACAAAGCCCTAGAGCGAACGTATGTAGCAGAATATGCAATACAATAGGAGCATGCTTAAAACTAATCTTGTTCCTGTACCTACTCCATTATGGAAAGGGTAGAGTGGTTACATGCTATGTATACTATAATATAAGAGCTAAGCTAGCTTATAGGTAACTCTGTTTGGCCTTCTGAAATGCTGAAAATGCTTACACTACTGTTTTACTCATTTTTCATGAAGATATCACTATCGCTTGCTTTCTGGACCTGAGTCAACATCAGTCTTCGAGAAAAATTCTGCTTGGCACATATCTGAGGATTTGGATATTCAGGCAATGAAGGTGAAGTCTGTGGCTGAATTTTTTTTTTTGATGTAAAATTGTACTGCTGGTTTTACTGATGGCGGCTCTTGTTCAGAAAGCATGCAGCATACTTGTTGGGCATCATGATTTCAGTTCATTCCGGGCAGCTGGATGTCAGGTTATATTATCCTTCTTAACTATTGTGAACTCATATTTTTAAATTGCATGGAATTTATAAAGAAATGTGTGGTAGGCGAAGGCATGCTTTATCTTTTAATCATGGTGTTGAGGACTTGAGGTGTTAGGTTTGTACCTAGGAGACACCCCTGTTGTAGGTACATTTCGCCTTTCCACTGCAACCACATTGATAAATCAAATGTATTTATGTTTGCCTTTTTTGTTGCAAAGTTGCAAACTACACTTTTCTTAAATTTTAATTTACGTAAAGTTCCTCTTTAGCAATGTATTTATGTTTGCCTTTTTTTGTTGTTGCAACTCAATGGACAAATAAGTCCTTTAAAAAGCAATAGGCGCTAGGCAGCCTATGGGGTAGTGCTTAGGTGGCAACTGGCAATTAGGCAGGCTAGGTGGCTGCTTTTTAAACAGTGTAAAAGAAAAAAACATTACTTTCTCAAGTGTTTTCTTAGATAGAACACTGTTTGCAGGTCATTGATCTTTTCTTAGTGACTACTGCTTGCAGGCAAACTCACCAATGAGAACTCTGGATGAACTTACTGTTACAGAAGTATTCCCTTTCATGTTTTTTCCTTCAAGCATAGAACGATCAGAGATGGAATCATCAGATGGATCTCTTGTTTATTCGAGGACACCAGCCTTGGAATCTTCTGGGAAAGAATCTGATGGTTCCTGTACTAGCAGTGGGAAATCAGAATCTGAGAACGGAAAAGAATTTGGAACAAGATCAAGGCACCGCTGCTTTGTTGTTACTGCAAGAGCACGGTCTTTTCTTTACCACCAGGTTAATTTGTTTTCCTTGAAGTTCATCTATTTGTGAGTTACTCTTGTTCTGTTTTTTTTTATTTTCAGTGTTAATTAAGAACAAATCTTGCATGATTAATAGCAACATATATTGGATGATGAGTTGTTGCATCAGGTAGCAGAGGTACAACACTGGGTTGAGTTTCCTGGGAAATCAACCCAGTGCTGTATATGTTCTGGTGACTGGGAAATCACCAGATTGTGTCTCATGTTGCCATGTCTCCTGTCTCAATAGCTGATACCATAATATTTGTATTTGAGGATCTTTAAGCATCGATGAATGTATTGATATCACTCCATTGGCATTGGCACCACATACTTGATTACCAGACTGTCAGTTCTGGACTGAAATCTGCTCATCCTGTCCTCTTTTATTATTTTTATTACTATTTTGCTTTTTGGCTATTTTCCTGATGTCCTATCCAATGCAGGTAAGGTTGATGGTCGGTCTTCTAAAATCTGTTGGGGCGGGCGATCTAACAACTGCAGATGGTCTGGTCTTCTGTTCTTCAACTTTCACTAAGTACCTTTTTTTTTGCTTTTATGATTCATGGATGATGATTAAAGTGGATATTACCTTTGACGCAGTTGAGAGAATTTTCAATGCAAAGACGGTGACTGCTGCACCTCCTATGGCGCCTGCTTGTGGTCTATACCTTGCTAATGTGAAATATGACCTTAGCGTTTGAAGGCAAATTTTATCAAATGGCTTCTGTTACTGGAATCCTAAGTTTTGTCAGCTGGTGGATACCAAAGGTATACCTGAATCCAACTTTTATGAATAGCACACCTGGAGGATTTCAAGCCTCTTTGTCAGGCCAATAAGCAACCCAAACATGGCCTCTAATATAAGCTTAGCCTGATGAAGGATGGTTTACTTGACACATTATGTCAGGTCCTGTGAGGTACTGTCCAGTCTGATCAGGAAATATGCTGCAACTAACCAAAGCTCTTTGTATTGTCTAATTTGTGCATTGAAGTTTGCATGTCGACTAAAAACATAGACTAGTTTTGTCTGTGAACTAATTAGTTGGCTTCATTAAGTTTAAAATAAGTTCAACTATCCAGTTTGTTTCTAGTTTAATTTGTTTCACTTGATTTCTTTGGGTTGTGGTTGCTAGACTGATAGTTGCAAATTTTATTTCTCCATTTCCTAAGGGCTATCTGGTAGTCAGAGTATGTAGCATTAATAATGATGGCTTAAAAAGTGCCTTTTTGTGTTCCTTAATAAATTATATTGACCATGAGAACACCTTTTTCTGTTCCTTAATAAATTACATTGACCCTGCGAACTTTCTTGAAGAAAGGAATGGGCAACAATTTGTCTTGTGTTAGCATGTGTGGAGATTTATACATTTTCTTCCTCTCTCCAGGATCAGGTTCTTGAATCGTCATGAATCCATAGGCAACATAATCGAAAAAAGGACCTGCTTTATTCTAGTCATTTTTGCTATGTATTCAGATGATCGGGTATTTGCATTTTGTGTACATGCTTTAGAAGGTTGAAGCGTTTCATGCATCTAAACATTTTGAGACATAACACACAGCTTAGCTAATAATAACGTGCCCATAATTCCTTGCTTCTCTGTCTGTAAAATTGGCCACTGGAAGAGGGAACTGCAGTTCTGATCTATTCCCCAAATGTAACCACCACAAGTTCACAATGCATTCGTCTTTCATCGATAGCCTATTTCTTTTTACTTGCGCATTGAAATCGATTTTGCACCCAGCCTCTCTAAATTCCCTTTCCCTGGTGTCTTGTCCGATGTAAATGTGCGAATAAGTGGACGCCAGGGATGTAATTCAGACCTGTCATGTAATGCTTAAAGAAGTTCGCCCAGAAAAGAGAGCACACTGGCAGACCCCAGGGATGCTAGTCAAGGCGCCCATGAGGAGCGGTGATGGGCCGCCATTTTCGCCGACGTGCTTTTGGGGGGAGACAAGGTATGACGCGAGTCTATCAGGTTGCTTTGCTGTATTTTCACCGATCGAGCTCTTGCTTTGGTGAGACATGGCACGGTGCCAATGTGTCAGGTTCCTTTCCGTATCGGCAGGAGATTGCGATCCGTATGGCTGGCTCCTTGCCTCATTTGCTCTACAAGAAACCTACACGCGTTTCTCGGTTGCGTCAGTGCGCTGCTGCTCGGTGGCCTGCATCGGTTGGCCGGGTTGCTACTTTGGACCAGCTGGCTTGATGGTCATATTTATCATGTATACTATAAGTTTATAAACACTTTCAGAAATGCATTGTCGGGTAGCGTTGCGCGTAAATACTCATGCACGAGTCATCTATGTACGGAGTATTTGATAAAGTGATAGACATTGCATGTTCCGGAGTGGGAAAAAAAAAGAGGGTAAAGAGGTTCGAGGGAGGAAGAGCATAGTAGATAGTTGACAGGTGGGGCTGGTACTTGTCGAGAAAGAAATGATTAGGCCAAAGTGCAGTGGTGGAGTGGGTTAATTGGTAGATGCAAGCAATGCATTAATGGTCCTAAGGCGTATCATTTCTCAATGATTCATGGTACCACTAATTTACAGTTGGATGCATGCCGTCATGGCCTGATTGGCGGCGAGATAGAAAGGTTTCTGCTCGTCTGACCATTCGCAGTTTCTTGAAGCCCTAAAATCCCCTTATAACCATATAGCGAGATAAATTATGAACCGAAATGAAATAGGTTTCTGCTCGTCATCTACGTGTATGTATGCTTAAGTGTACGCTCTTCATTTACGCACAGGACTGGTAGAGTTGATTAGATTACTAAGTTAGCCAACAAATATATGGTGATCAGCGCGCCAGAGCCCGCAAAGCATGAAAGCTGAGAAAGAGGTAAAGAGGTTCGAGGGAGGACGAGCGTGTTTAGTTGACAGGTGGTACATGTTGAGAAAGAAATGAATAGCACAAAGTGCAGTGGTTGAGTGGGCTAAATGCTAGATACAATGCATTGGTAAGATCTAAAAGTTTTCTTTGGTTTTGTTCCAGATGTAGTTTTACATGCCTCGCAGTTTATCCTCATGTGAAAGAATGAACGAGCTTGCTGCATTAATTTTTTGTGTTACCCATCGTCTAAGCACACACTCATCTGTTTCTGTTTCTCTTACCTAACAGGCAAGATCCGCACGAATTGATCGAGTAATTTTTTTAACAGATTGATCTAGTAATTTTTGCGCAGAGGTACTATAGCTTAAATAAACTTGAAGCATATATAGATCGATCCCAAAGGATTAACGAACTCATTCTCTGCAAATAAACACATGCCCTCAAAAGCGAACAAGATCACTTGCAGCAAAGCATGTGCTATATTATTATAGTACTAGCTACTAGGCTGCGCATCCATATCCATGGCAATTATCAGCTCGCCACATAACTGACGACGTCACCAAAGTAGAAGTAGCCAAGCCGGCCGAGTGAGGAGTGCCTTGACGTCTGTGCTCACCGACGCAAGTTGCCGGTAAAACAATCGCGACCAGACGCCGTCCAATCGAAAGGAGGGAGAAAGGGATACGGATAAAATAAAGAAGCACGAATCTTCAGACGAGATCAGAGTGGGCCGACCGGGTCTCCCATTGGCTCATACAAGGGGCCCCACACCCCCCTCAAAGCACCTGCCTGTCTGATACTCTCTCTACTGCTACTGGACCAGGTGAACAGAGACCTGACTTTTCTTGCAAAGTCTTCTGCAGAGATGTGAATATAGTTTCTCATGCAAATCAAAGAGCGAATAAAGAAGAGAGAGTAGACTGCTGATTGATCCTGAGTTTTCAGTAATATAAATGGACCACATTCCGAGTGTCAAGTCCACCACCATGACCCTGGTTTCCCAATCTAAATCTTTTATGTTGTTTTTAGCAAAGGCGATGTGATGTGTGTGTACATATGGTAGTAGTTCTCGCAAGTATATAAAATGAAATCCCTCCAGTGCATAAGAGTAGACTGCTGATTGTAGTGTCAAGTCCACAATGACTCTAGTTTTTTTTTTGAATCTACAAATGTTTATGTTTTTTTGGTAAAGCGATGTGATGTGAGTGTATATGGTAGTTTGTAGAGCACTAATTGGCGCTGCTAAAAAAAATAAATAAACATATGGCAGTGGAGGGCCTGCCACAAAAGGGTGTTTGTTCCAAGAGCAATAGGTATCCAGCGCGGACTGCACCCAACCATGGCTCGCATCTCCCTTTCTCCCTATACCCTTCATGGATTTGAGGCTAGCTATCATTGGGTAGTGATGTAACCCTATATAATTACATTGATAATTTTGGAGGAGAGTGGTAATTTTGATTTCGTTTAGATTTTTTTCTAGGTTACGTGCATTTTGGTTTGAACAAAACTGATTTTTCTAGGCGGGACAGGAACATTCAGAAAAAAATTACCATAAATATTTCTTTACTACAATTTGGTGGGCTATTCCAAAACAGTTTACACCAGGTATATTAAGGTTTCTTTCCCAAAGTGCAAACTCTAAGGGCACGTTTGGTTTACTGCAAATTCTTACCAAACAAAAAAAATTGGTGTGCCCTAAATTGAAGGTCTGATAAGTGAGCGCAAGTCTTCCTTGAGTACAAATTAGATCATATACCTAATGTTTTTCAGAGACAGTAACAAATTGTTTGGCTTATATATGAGCATAAAAGAAGAGAACTTGATTACAAGATAGTCATAAGGTCGTAAGCCAAACCATGCCAATCTACGCGGATTAACTTAAATGGTTTCCTTGTCAGTCATGCACTCATCCTAAGAACTGATTCTTTTTAGTGCCGATTGCTAAAATGTCATGTCAAATTTCTTTAGCCAGATAGATTCTTTTTGTTGCCTAAACCTCAACTTGAGCTCGAAGCCTCTGCCTAACTCCCTCTAGTATCATTTCTTTATGATAATTAAAATGAATTTAACACACATACAGAATTCCAAGACACTTTCCCATTTAATTTATGGATGGACTGTTAATACCTGTACCATATCGTCAAAAGAGAAAAACGCATTTAAGCCAGTACCATAGGTAATGAATATAATTCAGGCTATCAAAAACTTAATTACATTCTGCAACGATGTGATAATTTCTAATCATTAAAAAACTGTCCCCTTGTCTCATAGTGCCATGCTTAGTGGACCGCATACAGGTCATGTCATATGCTTTTTTTTTTTGCCTGGCAGGATCATTTGTGCACGGATCCTCAGATTGATATGAATAATATGCTTCCTTTTGCAAACAAGACCCAGGAAATTCTCTCAGTACCTGTCTCTTATGATATAATATTAGATTCCCTAGTCTATGTCTCCAAAGAGTTAGTGATGCAGGAATCTCCCCTCTTTATGTTAGGTTATGTTGTTGCCACTCCATAATACAAAGATCCTGTCCATATATTATGATGAACTGTGAAAGATTAGTCCTAGTTCGCTTATTTAGTTGGGCGCTTTAAGATAAGCAAGCTATCTTTAATTAAGCAGGCATGTGTAGTAGGCGATCTTTAAGTTGTAGCACAAAACCGTGTTTTTTATGTGACAAGCACATAAACTAAATCATTGCATTTTTGCTTAACGGCAGAGTATAGGGTTCCACATACTTAACACACATATGCAAGGCGCTGTTTGATAATGTGCGGTTCTTCCCTTTCAAAAAAAAAGATCGTGTATTTCTATCTGTGGATGCATTAAGTGCTTAAGAGCAGTAACAATCTTAAAGTAACAAATATCTATGTAGGTAACTAACTAGATTTCATAGTGCAACATATAGAAACAGTAAACAAGCTAACCCTACAAGACATTTTATCTTGCTACTTCCAATTTCTATAACATTCCACAAGGAAATTTACTGTTCTTGAAAACGAATATTGCTGAGTCATATAGAGGATAAACAGAAATTTCAGAATTAATTAGTTGAGAGGAAACTTTGCATTGATTTTCTTTGGTGGTAAAGTATGCATTGCCAATCCGGCCTGATCCACATATACATATGGGGGCGTCTAAATCACGCTGTTTGTATATGCATATTTGTATGCAACAAAACCTCTAATTATACATCTTACACCCTATCTTCAGAAACCTTATCAACAAAGCAAACCAATATATATGCGAGAACAAATAAGACTTTGATTTTTCTCAATTAATTAAATAGGTAAATCACACATAATACACATTTCCTGCTTTATATTGTGCATCTCACAGTAGGCTTGATAGTGATAAGAAATCCTATATTTTGAAATTGACTTTACCTTTCACAAACAAGAGAGCTTATTTTACATGCTTTTTAATTACATTCTGCAACGATGTGATAATTTCTAATCATTAAAAAACTGTCCCCTTGTCTCATAGTGCCATGCTTAGTGGACCGCATACAGGTCATGTCATATGCTTTTTTTTTTTGCCTGGCAGGATCATTTGTGCACGGATCCTCAGATTGATATGAATAATATGCTTCCTTTTGCAAACAAGACCCAGGAAATTCTCTCAGTACCTGTCTCTTATGATATAATATTAGATTCCCTAGTCTATGTCTCCAAAGAGTTAGTGATGCAGGAATCTCCCCTCTTTATGTTAGGTTATGTTGTTGCCACTCCATAATACAAAGATCCTGTCCATATATTATGATGAACTGTGAAAGATTAGTCCTAGTTCGCTTATTTAGTTGGGCGCTTTAAGATAAGCAAGCTATCTTTAATTAAGCAGGCATGTGTAGTAGGCGATCTTTAAGTTGTAGCACAAAACCGTGTTTTTTATGTGACAAGCACATAAACTAAATCATTGCATTTTTGCTTAACGGCAGAGTATAGGGTTCCACATACTTAACACACATATGCAAGGCGCTGTTTGATAATGTGCGGTTCTTCCCTTTCAAAAAAAAAGATCGTGTATTTCTATCTGTGGATGCATTAAGTGCTTAAGAGCAGTAACAATCTTAAAGTAACAAATATCTATGTAGGTAACTAACTAGATTTCATAGTGCAACATATAGAAACAGTAAACAAGCTAACCCTACAAGACATTTTATCTTGCTACTTCCAATTTCTATAACATTCCACAAGGAAATTTACTGTTCTTGAAAACGAATATTGCTGAGTCATATAGAGGATAAACAGAAATTTCAGAATTAATTGAGAGGAAACTTTGCATTGATTTTCTTTGGTGGTAAAGTATGCATTGCCAATCCGGCCTGATCCACATATACATATGGGGGCGTCTAAATCACGCTGTTTGTATATGCATATTTGTATGCAACAAAACCTCTAATTATACATCTTACACCCTATCTTCAGAAACCTTATCAACAAAGCAAACCAATATATATGCGAGAACAAATAAGACTTTGATTTTTCTCAATTAATTAAATAGGTAAATCACACATAATACACATTTCCTGCTTTATATTGTGCATCTCACAGTAGGCTTGATAGTGATAAGAAATCCTATATTTTGAAATTGACTTTACCTTTCACAAACAAGAGAGCTTATTTTACATGCTTTTTCTGGGCTGCTGCATCTCCTAGATTGGCTCCTAGCTCACCGAATAGGCAACCTACACGTTGTTTTCCACCGGAATCCACCCATTTTCATAAACTGGTAGAAATAAAAAAAAAATACCTTTCCAAAGTTTTTCTTGCATGTCGCCACTGTATATCTTTTGCACATCCAAATCCATAAAAAAACGAAATTGATATATGAAGTGAGTGTAGCTCAACTAGTTAAGTTACTTGTGGTGGAACATGTGAACCTTGGTTTAATTGTCCTTGACTCGGCACATGTGCTCGTATTTGCAATTTCGAGTTAACCGGCTGGTATTCTTTACCCATCAATATAGAAAGACACATGTACGGTGACTAATAATCAATCTCATGATGAAATTGGTGCTTCGCAAAAAAAAAGTCAAAATTGACTTGAAGCTGCACACATAATGTGAGATTTGGTTCGCTTAACTTTAGCAGAGGTAAACTTTGCCTTATTCCAAGGAAAAATTCCACATGGTAAATTTGGTGATGGTTGCAATACATGCATTATTGTTCATTTTACATGCAATCTAAAATTGTATCATTTACTTTGTTCCCCCATATCATCATTCTAATGTTACTTCAAATTAATGATATGAGGTGTGTGGACTCATGGTAGGTGATGGATACCATTTTTAATATAAGAGATGGGCACACGGCACACCAAAAAGATGTGTACGTAGCCGTCAGGGCTATATTCCAAATTTTGGTAGTGATCATATGAGCAGAGCTAACTCATTTGTCTAATTAAATGCATGGACTTCCTTTATGATGTTGTGGAAACGTAGCATCATCCCTAAATTTGCAAAAAGATAGTAGGAAGCACGCAACAAGGTGATCATCCACCTAGATCGACCCTCTTTCGGAAAGAAAGCCATAAAGACCCTTGAAGCGTTTGCAGTTTTTTTTTTTTTGCGAGAAAGCGTTTGCAGTTACAGACGGTTGCACACAATAACTTGCATACATTCCTCTCTTTAATTCGGCTCAGAGCGAAGAAACTACATGTTGTTCTATCTAGAGCAAAAAGGACAAATACAATGCTCCCTCATCCCAAATCGACCATGCAAACTGCATGCTCTCCAGCAGAGCTAGCTGAGACGATTTGCATTGCCCACCCATAATTGAGGCAATCCAGATCAACAAAATCAAAGCCGATCGAGACTGTGCACCACAAATAATCTTACCTTTGCTCTGATTATTAGCTGCTTTATCTCTCTTTACATTTTCACTACTGTTTCGTGAGGCTGTCGTGACGGGAGAAATTAAAAAAAGATGGGTCCATGGCCAGTTCTTGCTGCTTTGGCGTGGCCTATATATATCTGGTGGCTCGTGCCTCGGCACGCACTCAACTCACTCACTACTCTAGCTCATCTCATCACCCGTAGTATAGAGAGGAGAGAGGTCACGGGAGAGAGAGAGAGAGAGAGAGAGAGAGAGAGAGAGAGAGAGAGAGAGAGAGAGAGCGAGAGAGAGAGAGCTAGTGAGAGGTTTTCTGATAGCATAGCAGCACTAGGCCAGGGAGGTGGAGGGGGAAAGAAAGAACTAGCTGATCGAGCTGAGATAAGAATGGAGAGGAGAACGACGGTGGTGTACGATGCTGAAGCCGGCGACGATCATGAGAGGCAAGGTATGAAGTTCAATTTCATGATCGAGCGTAACGATCTCTCATCATCGCTTTGTGATGATCGTATATCTAGTGATCGATCGAATGCAATCGATCTGCACTGTCGTAGAGTACTTTCTGCATCCATGAATGCATATTAGAAATATAAAGATGCAGTTGCAATTTGACATGCCTGCTGGTCCAGGGATTGATTCGATCAGTTCATATATGAATGAAGCTTATTAATTATAATTAATCTCACAATAGGAGCATGCTTAAACGATGCATGCATGATGGACAGGGACGGTGTGGACTGCGACGTCGCACATCGTGGCGGCGGTGGTGGGCTCCGGCGTGCTCGCGCTGGCGTGGACGGTGGCGCAGCTGGGGTGGGTGGTGGGCCCCCTGGTGCTGCTGGGCTTCTCGAAGCACCAGCATGATGTGAGTGATCGAGTTCGTTTTCGTTCGTTCGTTCATTCATCATTCTCTCTTCTCTCGCTCCAATGATATTTGATCGACAACCCAACCTTGCTTCTTGCCACTCCAATCCATGTCTAGCTCATTGCTGACACATGGGCCCTAGCTAGCTGCTAGTTCACGAGATTGACATATGGGCCGGCTCTCATGGTGTAGTACTCCAGTGGTGAGTGGCGTGTGACGTGTGTGATGCGCCTTTTCAGCCGCTTTCTCCCCTGAAACCGGCCCGAGAATCCGTTGCAAATGCCGATGCGGCACGCATGAACGGACCATGCATCACACGGCTCCCGTGGCACGTATCCGGTGTGACTAGTGACATGTGTGCACTAGGAGTTCGTTGGGGATCGATCGAGAGTGCCATATCATATCATGCTGTCGTCCAAATCCGGCCAAACAGTTGATCGATCATATCGACACCAGCTGTTGTTACGTCGTGATCGATCTTTCTGCAAAATCTCGATCGCTATATATGTAAATAATAAAACCATTCATGACAGTACGTAATTAATTAACTAACCAATAACAAATAAATCACTACTGCATCATGATGCAGCGCCGTGAAGCGCGTCAACTGCTTCCACCGCCAGGGCGGCCTGGGCGGCGGCGACTGCAACCCTTCCGGGAGCACGTACATGGTGGTGTTCGGTCTCTTCCAGCTGCTCCTGTCGCAGCTCCCCAGCCTCCACAACATCGCCTGGCTCTCCGTCGTCGCCGTCGCCACCTCCTTCGGCTACTCCTTCATCAGCCTCGGCCTCTGCGCCGCCAAGTGGGCCTCCCACGGCGACGTCCGGGGCACCCTGGCCGGGGCCTCCATGGACGCGCCGCGCGACAAGGCCTTCAACGTCCTCCTCGCCCTCGGCAACATGGCCTTCTCCTACACCTTCGCCGACGTGCTCATCGAGATCCAGGACACGCTGCGCTCGCCGCCGGCCGAGAACAGGACCATGAAGCGCGCCTCCTTCTACGGCCTCGGCATGACCACCGTCTTCTACCTCCTGCTCGGATGCACGGGATACGCCGCTTCGGCAACGACGCGCCGGGGAACATCCTCACAGGCTACGCCTTCTACGAGCCATACTGGCTCGTCGACATCGCCAACATCTGCGTCATCGTCCACCTCATCGGCGCCTACCAGGTACTGGATTTGGCTTAGTTATTTTTAATCCGATTCTTTACGTAAAAAATTCTTAGGAGCTTGTACAGAAAAAATATCGAATAAATAAAAAAAATAAAAAAATAGAAAAAAATGAATAGAATAGTAATATATATATATATATATAGTTATGTATATATGTATATATATATATATATTATAGTATGTATAATATATATATATATATATATATATATATATATATATAGACACACACACACACACGAGCGGCTAGCTGATCGACGACCAGCGCGGCGTAACGTACGTGCAGGTGTTCGCGCAGCCCATCTTCGCGCGGCTGGAGAGCTGCGTAGCGTGCCGGTGCCGGACGCCAAGTTCATCAACGCCACCTACTACGTGCGGGTGCCGTGCCTCCGGTCGTCGTCGTCGCCGCCGACCACCGTGGCGGTGGCGCCGCTCAAGCTGGTCCTGCGCACCATCCTCATCATGTTCACGACGCTGGTGGCGATGCTGCTGCCCTTCTTCAACGCCGTTCTGGGGCTCATCGGCGCGCTGGGCTTCTGGCCGCTCTCCGTCTACTTCCCCGTCAGCATGCACGTCGCCAGGCTCAAGATCCGGCGCGGCGAGGCGCGCTGGTGGATGCTGCAGGCCATGAGCTTCGTCTGCCTCCTCATCTCCGTCGCCGCCAGCATCGGCTCCGTGCAGGACATCGTGCACAACCTCAAGGCAGCCGCGCCCTTCAAGACTAATTCCGACTGATCGAGATATATATGATC
>OAMR01000002.1:2208009-2231181 GCA_900205405.1 Echinochloa crus-galli
GAAGGGGGAGAGGAGGGGTTTGCGGCTGTGGCGGCGAAAGGCGGTGCGGGTGGCCGCCGGAGAAGTCGAGGAGTGGGTGGGTTGGTTCACGTGGAGCCAACAGCCACAGGTGTGGCAGAGGACAAAGGGGCGCCAATCCGCCCGTGAGCCACCGGTGCTTCGGCCGGGCGTCCGGGACGTCCGGTTTTGAAATGATATGACCCGGTGCATGTGCCGGATGGAATAGCAAGGAGGAAAGCGAGCTTGTTGGAACGGTTTTTTTTTTGGAGTTTTTCCTTTTTTATCGAGAAAAATAGATATGGCTAGTCTATTGAAGTTGCTCTAAGAGCATCTTCAAGGCACTAGCTAAATTTAAAGATTAAGAGACTAGGTTAAAACTAAAAAAAGCAGGGGTAAAACCAACGTACTCTTTATTACTGGCGAGCGTGGATGAAGAGCGCGCATGGCTGGGCAAAGATACCTAGCGAAAGGAGAGAAGATAGCTAGCGTGGAAATCTAATTCGCTAGTTTGCTGGATGTAATTTTTCCTTTTTTTCTCTCTCTCTCTCTTTAACTAGCAAACGTGATATACAAGAGCTTTTGGAAATGCTCTGAAGACTGTTCTATAGACGTTCGCTCGTCCAATCTGATTGGAATCGGCGGGCTGCAACGCGTGACTGGAATCAAATTCCCAGACCTCTTTTATGTCTCGATACATAATATATTCCAAGCTCCCAACCTAGTTGCACCTGCAGATTTTTTTAATGATATAACCTCATTTCCCAAAACACCCTGAACCTCGTTGTACTGAAAAGCATCTTCTTCATTTTGGGTGGATGGAATCAGAAGGAAGAAGGAAGAAATATACATAACTCCCCAAACAATTGAGCCTGGTACACTTCACTCCCCGAAGTATAAAACCGGGTAACCAGCCCCTCTGGTGATTTTTTAGGCGGTTTTGCCACATAATTTATAGAAAACCCCTTCTCACAAACATATCCTTCCGCACGACGTCCTCATCTCCTCCTTTCTCTGTCTTTCACCGCAGCGGAGCACGAATCCGGTGGCCTATCGAGACGAATCGAATAGAATGATCATAAAACCCTATCGAGACGAATCGAATGGAATGGATCCCAAAGCAGAACCTCCCCGAACCTACACGCTTGTGAAGCAAGGATCGAGGAGAAGCAAGCAGAGCAGTGAAGCGAACTTGGCGATGCTGCCGCTGCCGGTCTCCACCGCCAGCACGGCGAACTCGTTCACGATCCGGGGTGAGCCGCTGCCCCCGTTCTGGCTGCTGGTCCGGTGGATGGCCTCCCGGCCGGTGACGAGCTCCAGTAGCAAACTATTGGACAGCCGCGCCTCCCACGACTCGAACAACGGAAACTCGGCGCCGGTGCCGCCGTGGAGGTGGTCGTGGAGCGTGCCATGGGGCATGAACTCGAACACGAGGATGCGCTCACCGCGCTCCTCGCAGAAGCCCAGAAGCTGCACGAGGTTGCGCTGGTTCACGCGGGACAGCAGACGGAGCTCCGCCCAGAACGCGCGCTCCGCGTCGAAGCGTTGCCGGCGCCGGTGCCGCCGCAGTCGAGCTTGATGGCGACCTCGTGCCCGTCGGGGAGCTTGGCGCGGTACACGGACCCGATGCTGCCGCTCCCGATCTTGGCCTCCTCCGCGAAGCCGCCGGTGAGGCGCGAGAGCTCCCGGAGTGTGAACTCCTCGCACCCGAGCGGCCGCGCTGGCCGCAGCGGCGACACCTGCGGCAGCGCCGGCATCACCATGGCCTCCACGTCGCGGCACAATCGCCACGACGACGACTCCCCGAGCCGCAGCGTCTTCTTCTTCTCCCGCTTCCTGAACGCCACGAGGTACAACGCCGCCTCGCGCCGACGCCGTGCCCTATACTGCACCAGCGCCGGAAGGGTCTATTTTGCAAGGGTTTAATCATTTTAAGGAGGTTTTCTGTAAAATTGTGTAGCAAAACCGCCTAAGAAACCACCGGCGAGGGTTATATGCACCGGTTTCTAAACTTTTGGGGGCTGGTTACCTGGTTTTGTACTTGAGGGAGTGAAATGTTCGGACCCAATAGTTGAGGGGGTTATGTAGACTTATTCCCGGAGACAAACATAACTCACATTAGAGGACCCGCCACACCCGGCAGCACTCGGAGCCGCAGAGATCCGGCCGGCCGGAGAAAAGTCCATCCCCTCCGACGGAGAAGCACGGAGAAGATACGGCTCGCCGGACACCAGACGAACCCTACCGAGCTCTATCGAACTTTCGCCTGATCTACCCCCCGAACCGTCCTCCTCGGCTCCTCCCCTCGTGCTTGTCCTTCAAGAACCCTCACTAGCCTCACTAGCTAATGTGTTCACATGGGCCTCCCTGGTCCACCAAAACAGACGAAACCGAGAACTCTACACCGCGGCCCAACCAGCCAATGTGAACGGCCCATGTGAACGCATCAAGCTAGCAAACATACAGGGTCAAATCCTGGTGCTCGTATCTTTTTATGGAATTTTCCCAAGGATTTTCCGGCGCTATACGTTAAGTGGTAAGCGGCGTTTCCGTCGACAACGAGGTGTCAATGGTGACTTTGGGAATCTCCAGATCTGCCGGGTGCTTAGTCCTTTGGAGGTACTCATATGGGTAGGATTTACGTACGTGTATTCATAGGTGAGTGTGCGTGCGTATGTGAGCGTCTGCGTTGTACTGTCTAAAAAAATTACGGTAGATTCCACGTCGTTAATAAATACGCCACCGTTATGGCCCCAAATCCGAACAGGACACGCGCCGGCCTCTCAGCAGGGTGGGTAGCTAGCCCTATGTCGAGCAGATTATTTGTATGTCCGGGGCACCCTGGCGGGGGCCTCCATGGACGCGCCGCGCGACAAGGCCTTCAACGTCCTCCTCGCCCTCAGCAACATGGCCTTCTCCTACACCTCGCCGACGTGCTCATCGAGATCCAGGGCACGCTGCCGGCCGAGAACAGGACCATGAAGCGCGCCTCCTTCTACGGCCTCGGCATGACCACCGTCTTCTACCTCCTGCTCGGCTGCACGGGGTACGCCGCCTTCGGGAACGACGCGCCGGGGAACATCCTCACCGGGTACGCCTTCTACGAGCCGTACTGGCTCGTCGACATCGCCAACATCTGCGTCATCGTCCACCTCATCGGCGCCTACCAGGTACGCAGTTCTCTGCTGGATTTGGCTTAGTTATAATATATAACATATATACATATATGTATTATATATACATATATATATATATATAATTTATATATATTTATGATCAAGAACACGATCGAGCGGCGTATGCATGTACGTGCAGGTGTTCGCGCAGCCCATCTTCGCGCGGCTGGAGAGCTGCGTGGCGTGCCGGTGGCCGGATGCCAAGTTCATCAACGCCACCTACTACGTGCGGGTGCCGTGGCTGCGGTCGTCGTCGTCGTCGTCATCGCCGCCGGCCACGGTGGCGGTGGCGCCGCTGAAGCTGGTCCTGCGCACCATCCTCATCATGTGCACGACGCTGGTGGCGATGCTGCTGCCCTTCTTCAACGCCGTGCTGGGGCTCATCGGCGCGCTGGGCTTCTGGCCGCTCTCCGTCTACTTCCCCGTCAGCATGCACGTGGCCAGGCTCAAGATCCGGCGCGGACAGAGGCGCTGGTGGATGCTGCAGGCCATGAGCTTCGTCTGCCTCCTCATCTCCGTCGCCGCCAGCATCGGCTCCGTGCAGGACATCGTGCACAACCTCAAGGCAGCCGCGCCCTTCAAGACTAATTCCGACTGATATATATGATCCATTAGTATTAATGAATTAATTAACTCGCTGTTAATTAATTTGTTAACTGTGAGATGACAGATGAATGGACGAAGGGGCCGGGCATTTCTTTCTTTTTTTTTTGGCAAATATGCTCGATCAAGTAGAGAGTTGTTTCTTGCTGCTGATTTGGACTCTGAAGTAGAAGTTTATATCTGCATGTAACCCGGCCAGCCAGCTTATTACGTACGGTACGGAGCAACGCAAGACAAGAAATAATCATTTGCCACAACTGATCGACATGTCATCACCATTATCTCCAAGAGTAATGCTAGTACGTGCTGCTATATATTCACATATAAAAATATGAAATAATCAACTGACATGCCTGCTTTTGTGCTAGCTAATAATTAATTCAGGGAAATATTCTTTGATCATGATTAGCACTAAATTAATTGCTTCATGCACTTGCACTACCAAAAATAGAAGGCATTAGCGACTGTGTTGGATACTAGCTAGTTGCATCATGAATAGTTCTGGCTTGCTGATTCTTGAGAAATGGATGCCAACAAAGCTACCACGATTCTAAGGAAATGGGCGCCAACAAAGAAGTATTTTTAAAAGCTGTTTATTTTGGCGTGTGATGCTGATGATGATGTGCCTGCCGACTCGAGTGCATCAGGTCCTCACTCACAGCTAGCCAACATCATTTCATATATTTTTAAAAGAAGAGACCGAGTACACCGCCCTCTGTCGCCTTTATTAGGATCCATCTCTCTATCATGGATACAGATTCTCAGCATACAAAACATTGCATCGATCACCACGTTATTTTTCCTCAGGCCGGAGAAACGTACTTTCTGCTCCTCCGGCCAATATTTGTTGCTCTCCAATGTGGTCCCTCCTATCTATCTATTTTCCATATTAAGGACCTTACTTGATGGAGACTGACATGCACATATAATTTCATTAACTCATTACGGAAACTAAAAAAAACACTGGTGAGCTGAACATGTACAAGTCTCCTTGTTTTTCTTTAGAGACCATCTGTACTTGTGCTCTGATTCTATTTTATTCCCTTAAGGACTTATAAATAAGCATAACAGGTATGAGAGAAATATAGTAGAAATGAAAATGACCCTCAGAAGTCAGACATAACATGGTAGGTTGTACTCCTATAACATCATGTAGTGGAGCTTCTAAAATGTGTCCAAAAGAAAAAGGTCCATTTTACTCCCCTTACCATTCATTCACTTTGTCCTATATTGATTCGGCTACACATTTTCATAAATCTAGTGCCGTTCCTCCTATGGATATTTAACATTTATTGGGCAGTATTCAACTTAACTTATTTTCTAAATTGTGCTAACTTTTAAGTTATTCATGTATGTATATTATCCCATGAATTAATATATATCAGTATATTAACCCCATTTGTACGCGTGCATTGCGGCCTTCAGCTCCAATGACGTGTGCTAATTAGTCCATAATGCTACGGTTATCATTCACCCCAACCATAAAAACTAATCTACTAAAATGTCCACTTTTGTGCTAATTAAGGTAGAATATCCTTTGATCGCAATTAGTACTGCTTTATGTAATTGCACTAACTCAGTGCCGGTGATCATCACTGTCTGACACTAGCTGCATCATGAAAAATTCTTGCTAATTCTGAATGTATTCCAACAAATTTATCACAATGTTATAAAAGCATTTCATTGTGGTATGAATGTATGATGCTGATGCCGGTCGATTCCGGTGCAGGCCCTCAGTCAACGTCAATTGAATCTGTCCATACACACCATTTATTTATGTTAGTTTCTTCTTTCTTAGAAAAAGAAAGAGGAGCAATGGTCTCTGTGGTCTTCAGGATCGACTTCACCTTTTCATGGATACCAATCAGTGTCCAGAATGCTGGGTCACAACTTTTTTTCAAGAAATGCTCTATCCTACTAGGGGGTCCCTGCGAGGAGGAAGTAGACACTACAGATACATATCATCGATTTGCAAGAAGTGGATAAAAGAAGATTACAGGAAATGTGACTCATGTGACCGTCTTCGAATGGATGTTTAGTTTATTTTGTTATCTTAATCTTCTCCACTAAGCTAGCTACATTAATTGTTTCAGCCTTTGTGTTCGCCATTGTGTGACAAGTGATTCAGAACTGCTAGCAAGTCGCTTGGCAGAGATGTGGGTTACGTTCAAATTATTTATATTGAAAGAAAAGAGATGCACCCTGGGAATTACCTGAACCACTGCACGCTTGGTGTAAAGGAGGACATCTTTTCTTTTTCTTGAGGATGATTAGGATACCGTGTGTTCCTTGTTTATCTTCCTCTTTATAAGAAAGATACATTTGCAAATTATTGATGAAGTTTCTCATATACAACTGATGCAGAAGATAAGAATCACAAGACAGCCTCATCTACAGGTGATGCAAGTGCAAGTCACTTGTGAAAAGTTTACCAAAACATGCTTCATGCTTGTCAGTTGTCACCCAAAGGCCACTTGCTTTTTTTGTTGCGTAAGGCAGCTCAAATGCTCAAAAAGGGACAATAATGTAGCACTATGTGCCAAAGACACATATCTCTTGCTGGTCAGTGGTTTACAAAAAATCGTTGAAGGATTATTGAAGAGATGATTTCTTCTTGTATATGAGTATATCTGAACTGAATACTGGTTGGCAGGTCCTGAATTCCCACTATACGTTGAGCAGATCAAGCCTAACTAACTTCATCAAGAATGGGGTCTCGGTAAATGGTAATTTCAATTTTCAACCATTCCTTTCCTGCTGAAACGATTAAAGTGTTATGTCGATATTTGCAAAGGAACAGAGTAAAAGACTGAGCTGGTGCACTCGATTTCCTTATCGCACGCTCCTTGCAGTACTTCGGCAACTCTAGTTTGTTGAGGAGCCTGCCGAAGACAGAGACGCAAGTGATTTTTCAGATGTGTAGCTTATTAGAATCAGTTGAGAGACAAGGGAGACTGAGATTTCTGGCCAATGGAGTCCCTTGCATCACCAAAAGGTGGAAGCCTGTTACCAGTATAAATGGAATCAAAGTGGAGGACAGACGGAAGAGACTGAAGATTGAACTGTTGAATACATGAGGTGCAGGTGCGTGCAGCTAACTATTTTTCTTGGTGACGAGTAGAGTATATCTACTAATTATCCGGTGCGCAATGCGCATATGCACGACTAGTGTACGTGTTAGTGAATCGATGATGTTAAATATTAATCGTTTGTGAATTGTAGCACGCCTTTCCTGAGTGATATATAAGTCAGGGTCTGATATTTTGTATGCTTCTTTAATTGCACATCAAGAAGAGAAATGATTTTACATACTTCCTCTGCTTTCTCTTTTGTTTTCATGATATGGATGTGAAGGCATATTTAGTATGATTGGGGGTGGGTGTTTGGATGGTGAAGAGCACACAGGGGCAGCAGCGAACATGCAAATTGCGATCACGATGACAGGCATCAGACTGATGAAAATCTGACGGTTCAGGTAATCCATTCTAGTAGTGTGGGGCAGTTAAAAAGAGTTTGATCCTGGGCGAGTTGAACATATTTTCCTAACAGTTGGGCGATCTCCCTGCCGCACGCATCGCGTTCCTATTCAATTACTATTGAATCTGAACATATTATTTCGGTACCACTGTACATGTTTAGCCAAGTTCACTACGTAATGTACTGGGGAAAGTTAACACCACAAGCTGTGCGTCCAGACCAGACTAAACATTAATTTGCACCATCTATTGACTCGACATACATATGCCTGCTGAATTATAACATGCATATCAACAAATGCCTCTGTGTTCTCTGGCAGAATGACGACCTAACCTAATAAGATGTTCCAGTTCGAGATTCAAATTAATAACGGAAGGCTCAACTGGGAGAGCACGCTACAGATACATGAGGAAGGGAGAGGAAGGCATCCGTAAGCAAAATAGCCTGCTCCACACTCTCCCCCGTCCTCCAAACTTTGAAGTCCTTGTCGAAGAAGCCGGCCCAACCAAGCAGGCGTGTCAGTGGAAATGGCCCTTGGGTGTTTCCTTGAGGATCCATATAATTCCACAGGGGTGTGTTGGGTGAGACCACATTATCCATGGCTGCACAAACTGCTGCAGCATGCTGCTGCCGGCAAAGAGCTGATCCATTAGGAGCATCTGAAGTGTTGTTGCCTTTTGGCCAATGTTCCAATATCTGAAGATCCTCATCTTCGTCACTGTCCAGGTTGATAGCTTCTTCAGTATTTGCCCCATCGTTCTTGCGCCCGGTCGAGGCGGCGCGCCGGGACAGGATCGACATCCGGATGGGTGGGGTCGACGGCGGGGCCAAGGAATTGTCTTGGTTATTAGCAGTATACGGAGTGGGGATGGTGGCGGCGGGAGCCGTCAGCCATGGCCATGGGCAGAGAGGAAAGAAAAGGGAGGACGGTGGTAGAGGAAGCCCCGTCCGTCATGATCGATCAAGGACCACAACAAGCCCGTCCGTCCTCACTGCTGCCTACCTTCCTTTTCTCTAATCGCCGCCCCACAACCTGCCACCACTGTCGGGCTCCCCTCCCCCTAGCCCGGCGGCGCCCATCTCAACATGGAAGGAATATTGAAAACATGACCGGTGGTGAAGTCGTGGCAGTCGGCAGAGACAGCTCTGCGGCGACGAGCGCTCCCAGACTCGTGACATCAGCTTCTGTGCGCTGCGCTTGGATAGAAAAGACGCCGGAGATCGCCGGAACAAGTAGCCAGCACGCAGCTTACCTGAAGTCGCAGTCGCGGAGGTCTCCGCCGCCGTCCTTGCACAGGAAGCAGCAATTGTCATCCTCGTCCATCTCCGCCGCCAGGTCGCCCCCCAGCGTCCTCCAGCTGCTCGTCATGTCGTCCCTCCTCCGCTCCGTTCCCGGCGAACGGAGCTGGCCGGCGAAACAACCCCAGGCCGGAGCCCCGACGACGACGCGCCCGGCCGGGCGAGCTCTGCTGCTGTCTGGTGGATCTGAGCGAGAGGGGGTGGGAGCGGGACGGAAACCCTGTTGCGGCTGTGGCGGCGGCGGCTACGGGGGTCAGGTCAGGCAGGAAATGGAAAGTCTCGAAGGCTTCTCGTCGGCTGCTCTGCGTGTGTATGCTCGCTCGTTGTCGTATGTCGTCTCCTCATTTCTTGGTGCCAGACTGCCAGTCAATGGGTGGGCAGACAGAGGTAGAGGCTGGCATGCGGGCCCAGCATGTGACCTCGCCTCGCTTGACATGCAGTCCAACTGGAAACGCCAGCGGCAGCGGGGTTGACGGCCTCAATTTACCTTTTCTTGCGAGACTAAGTATGTGCCCGTGCGTTGCTACAGGCTAAAAAATAACTATAATCTATATCTATACCTATATATATATAATACTAAAACAAGGATTGATTCAGCTGTACGTCGTAAATTTGTAATAAAAACCTTAGAATTTTATTAATTAACCCGCAGTCTTTTTATTAAAGATATTTTTTTTCAAAAAACCCAAACAGCCATGTCTCTTCTCCACCAGCGTCGTCCGCATCCCGCGGCGTCGAAACGCGGCCCTATCGCGCCCGCGCCGCCCGTGGTCACGGCCGCCGTGGCGGTGGCCGCACCCCCGTCCATCATCACGGCCAGCACCACCTCCACCACCGTTAAGGTGCCCAGCCAGGAAGAACGACCTCGCGGCTAGCCCGAGGGAAGGGGGGCGGCGAACCGGCGGGGGCGAGAGAGAGAGATTAAAGGAAGCACTTGTTCATCAAGCGTATGGCAAAATGAATCACTGATCAACGATGACCAAAACACCAATGCACACACAAAGTGTATGTATGTGTTGTAACCTAGTTATTCAATTTATAAATAATTTCTTTGAGTGACCTTTATGTGTGCATCATATTCTTGGTTGTTCTTGGACAATGATGGACGCCAACTTGTAACCGTGAGCACAACTTGCGTAATCAAAAGATAGACCACCTAAACATTCGCTGGTTATTGCTAGATTCAAGAAAAAATCATTTCCTTGGACTGGTGGTAGGGATTCCCAATTGAGAAACCCTGGCCAAGCCGTCTATATGATATGCAAACGCCTTACAAGGGTATGCAATGCACATGGCCTGCTCTGACACAGTGCCAACATAGCAGCCTCTGGTCACCTCCAAGTGAGCCATATTGTCTTGCCTAGTGTATAGTACATAATCAATGATGGATCTACACAATTTTTTACTACTTCTACATTTGACTCAGATGCTTGTAGCAAGCATGTTCAATTTGGTATACACGCTGCAATTTACTCTCATTTAAAAGTAAAATATGCTTTATTGATATCCATTTCTCATGATATAAAAGAAACAAGATTAAGTAACAGGGCAATTGTCACAGTTGCAAGCGAGATACGTTCGTATACAAGTGCCAATTGGTTCGGGCCCGTTGCATTTCAACTGTATGCAACACTTTGGTACTTGAGGGCAATTCCAACCCGAGCAACAATGGCATGGTGCACATACTATCCTTGTTTGCAGTGGAGCATTCGTAGTATCAAGCAAATTAGACAATGACGGCTGTGTTGGGCTACGTGCCATGAAGCCGTCGTACTTCGCTACACCTGTTTATCACATACGTTTTTTAGATAAAACATGTTTCTCTTGAAATCAATACAATTACATTGAGTTAGTGTTTATACATGTTGTGTGAAATGAAAGGTAATGGTTGCATAGTGAACTCAGTTAAGCAAATATTAATAGGCTAGGAATTCAAATTGGCCCATATCCATGGTATTTACAACAAAATACCACCACTAAACACTGAACTTGCCATACAACTTCCGCTACAATTTTGTTGATATTTTCTTGGTAATATAACGATGGATGATAATACAAACCTTGGCTGAAAAGGCTGCCGTACGCAAGAATAATTAAAAGGCTGAGAAACATCTTTGTAATTTTTCCCACGGGTGTTTGCTGAATGATCGACATAGACCACTTTCCACTCGGTATTGTTTGTATTAATAGTTACAAAAAAAAATCCGGTTGAAGAAATATATATAGTTGAAGGAAGCATTCATCATGAATGGAGTGCATTTATTTTTCATATAAATCAATGTTATTCTATAAACGTCATTAAATCTATACTTAAAAATTATATGATGAATAAGAGCGTGAGATTATTTTTTATTAAACACAATAAAGATCCAACTTATTGCACATTACCAAATAAATATCATGAATAGCATGCATTTGTTGCGTAAATATATGCAATTCAAGTACTACCATTGAATCCGTTATTAAGTTTACCTATTGAAGGATCGTGACTAAATGATTTGTTGCGTAGAATATAAAGCATTTTTCATTAATTCACTTATTTTTAGTAAATATTCAGTGTACAGCTCAATGAACCTTCATTTTCTAGGTTTTGTTGGCCTCAATTTATCTTAAGCTAGTTTTGATCGTTTTATTTTTGCATCCATACGAGTCACAAGAATTATTTGGACCGATACCCCACGCGGTGTTGCCAGAATTTCTTAAACAAAATTTTAAGGTGAAATTGAAAAGTAGAAATTAAATACTCCCTTTGTACCATAATACTTAACATTTAAGGTGAAATTGAAAAGTAGAAATTAAATACTCCCTTTGTACCATAATACTTAACATTTTACATTATGATCAGGTGCAATGTTTATTGGCTGAGCTAGTATATAAATTGAGATTAAGTACATGGAATGTTGAATGAATCTGGACATGGAAATGAAGTGCCAGTACGACATGTAAAGTGAGACAGAGGGAGTACTAAGGTGATTGCATGGCAATATTCTTTTGCAAATGATATTATACGTGATTTTAATTTAAATTTGAAAGTAGAAACACTAAGCTAATTGCATGCAACATTCTTTTGCAAACGATATATGAATGAAAACATGTTCATTTTATTAGGAGGGGACGGCTCTTAAATGATTGATCATCCCTGTAGGAATTTTATAGCATTGTATTCACAAAGACTAATATACTTCCGTGCCCGTTCAACAAAGGTTACATATGTACGTTTTGATGCTAGATATTATTTGTTAGCATGTTGGTTAGGATCTTGGTGACCTAGAGTCAATGATGACCGACTAACAGCAGGGAACAAACCAATCAAACCGCCGTTTCAGAGATCTTTTATGATGAATTCAAACGCATTTCGGCATACATGTCAGGAAAAGTCATCCGCATCAGGGAAAAGAATCAAACCAATCTGAAGTGCTGAAAATGTCTAGAACCCCAAGGCAAAAATACTCAAAACTGTAACCACAATATTTTTACAATGTCTACTCTGGCCAGCAGGGATGTATGTATCTCACGCCAGATCAACTTGCATCTCACGCCTAGAGCAATCCACTCCTTGGTCATAGTGCTGATGATTTCTTTTGCTTTACTGTCAACAGCCAGCAAGGGGCTCTCGACTAAAATCTTAAGTGCTGAAAATGTTTATATAAGTCTGTAGTGCTGAAAACTAGAGTGACTACCTAGTTAAACACCAGAACACCAAGGCAAAGTTTCTCAAAAACTGTAAACTAATTGTCCAAAAACTAGTGAACTATGAGATTGAGCTGACCGATGCACCAAACTTAAACTAAATCCAAACAGTAACTAAAAATAATTGAAGCAGTAATGCACTAAGAATAACTATTATGCATCATCATCATCGCCATCTCTTTGTTGAACTTATGTATATGGGCCTGTAATTGACATTTCAAAATAAGTTAGTTCCTAGGAACCTGTGTAAATAAGAAGAGTAATTGAAAATGCAAACATGTGTAAAATTCCTTCCGATTAGATTGTGGAGTTCTCTTTCTTTTATTTATTTTCACCGCTACAGTTTGGGCATTCTTTTATGAAATTCCCATTTGTCCATCATTGTTTCTTGTATTATCATCGGTATCAGAGTCCGAGGTATCCGAATTTTCATTAAGTCTTCCTGCAAGGGAACAAGTACATAGGAAATTGAACAACTCTTCCTAGCACTGTCGAGGAGACCTACATCCAGGAAGACAAAGAAAAATAAATCACATTTCATGTAACAGATGTGTTTGTTAGCTCCTTATAGAGGAGGCAATATACATGCTTGGACTTGTAAACTCTGAATAACTATATTAATTTACAGAACAACACTGTTCAAGAACAACTTCGCTACTATGCAAAGGCTGTCGTTGCAGTTATCTAGCCAGTATATCATATCCTCCTAGCAGCAGCATATAACTTGAAAACCCTCCCTAAAATTGGCACAGCCATTTCTTTAGATCACAGTACAACATTGCTACTAGCACGACGATAAATTAGGTACCATGCAGTGCAGACAAAATTTTATGGGTACACATCTCCAATCAATATCTGTTCTCCCAACATTTTCTTTATACAAATTGCAGCTCTTATATAGTTAATTTATTACTTTTGCTATAGACACCTCAGGATATCATTTGCTAAATGATTAATACAAAGTCTAACAAACAAAAACTATTATGAACCTGAAGTTAAAGAGGTCATTATAAATTATAAACTACTCTCACATTATAGTGACAGATTCTGGATATGGCCACCGGCCAGTAGCATATGAAACATGTACATATCAGATTATGTGATATCTCCACGAATTCCATCCGATTCAAGTTTATTACGTAGGCACAGATACTTTTTCAACACGAATGAAAAATTACGAGATAAAAAACCTCACATACAGCTGGATGTAATCAAATCAAAACGGAAACATAATTTGAAGGCCGAAATAGCGGCAGATTAAAAGCTAGGCGTGAGTGCACGTGTGAGTCCCATGGAATCAGTTATAACCTGCTGGTGGTGCTGGCCGGATAAGATGACCAGCCCGACCTCCGCGGGTCGGGGCAGCTGCCAAGTTCGACGCGGCCCTCCGCCGCTGACCCGAGCAGGCTCCCGGCGGCACGTCAGAAATCCCTAGGCGCTCTCCCCAGGCCTCGTCCTTGTGGAGCTCTGATGGTGGAAGTATGACTCCATATTAATCATGACAAGGACTGAAATCCAAACTAAAATCACATCAGCTCAAATGTAACATGCCACAATCCAACTTTCTTCCTCCCGCAGAAACCAATCCCCAAACTTAAATGCTCTTTCAGCCCATATCATAACACACCCATTAGTCAAACTATAGTTTTAACCCACTAAGAAAGTGTTTCCATATTTTAGTCTTTCGTGCGCTCAACCTATGCCCCAAGCCCCCAACAAACCCACGTATCGCCGTGGACAGGCCCCACTGAAATAGTGGAATGCAAGCCTCAAAGGCCCGCTTGAGAGGAGAGACGTGTACCACGCCAAGTAGGCCCGGTAGTTCCCCTCAAAAACAAAGGCCCGGTAGTAAAAAAAATGATTATTATAAATCAAAAGCAATTCACCTCAAAAACCAGAAAAGCTTCACAGCTTAATCTTTCATTTCATATTTCACATTAAAATTCGTGAAATCAAATAAATATATACACAACTCATCGCATACAAACAAGCATCCCACGATCTGATTTATTTTCCTATTTGAAAAATATTGTTTGTTTCCATCAATGCTGAGGAATTCTGGCTCCTCGATCCCTTCGTTAGCTGTGCTCCCTGAACCCAGGAGGCTAGTGGTATTTAACATCTGCATAGTTTAACAAGCAAATGTTAATTTGTAAGTTAAATTTAAAATTGATTTTTATAAATCAAAGCAAGCTATATAGTTCGGCCACAAGTAATCATAAGCAAATAATCTGAACTGTGATGTGTCCTAATCAGAACCCAATTTTACTCTAAATAAGCAATGCAGAGTCAGACAATGGGTGCATCAATCCCTCCATGCACCTGGAAGACTGGAACAGACAAAGATTCAGTTGCCACTGCATGTGTCAATTGGACAGGCACTGAGTAGGTACAAAATAAGTGAAGCATAAAACATGGAAGTAATCAACAAAACAGGGATAGCTAATTAAAGTCTATTAATGTAAATCTAACTATAGTTTCCAAACCATCACCGCATCATGTTCAAATTAGAGCAGTGCACCCAGAAAGGCTTGTCAAAACAAAACTTTCCTAAATTGACAGGGATGCAAGGTTGTTTTCTTGCTGAGGTGCTTGTGTTCTTGGTTAGGCAAAGCCGCAAAGGTAGAGGTGTGTTGCTTTCCTTCCAAGTTTACATATGGACATGTAGTCACGTAGTAGTATGATTTTAACTCTCCTTGTAACAGCTGGCTATGTATACAAACGAAAAGGAAGATCAATACTGCTGATGATTAGGGCCATGGCCACACAATTGTAGACACAGTTGAGGGTTGAATGATGCATGGAGCAAAATTGCATTCGTTCCTCACTGCCGTTTCCCTTCTTGAATAAACGAAAAACAGAGGTCACTAAAACGTGGCTCTATGATTGGCTGGGGACTAGGCAAACTGACGAGACGATTCTTGTAAGTTATAGCTTTCTGAAGACCAGGACTCTGCTGACAGCTTCCTAGCTGACTGCTAACTGAAACAAACTGACCCTGAACAAAAAGAGTCGATACTAAAATGGTAATCTACAATACATGAGGACGAGACTTCAATCAGCAACATAAAACACAGCTCAATGAGAAATGGTAATTCAGCCAAAAAAAAAACACAACCCAAAGATAGAAAACATAGTGTCTCGCATGCCCAGTAAAGTAAAAGCTGAAATACATGTAAGTGAAACTAAATTAAGTATACATATTATAAATTCACATATGAGAGCAGCAGTTCAAAAAGCTTTTCCCAATAAGTATCATCAAGAGTATACTGAGAACTGAAATCAGCAATGTGATGATCTCTAACCATTGTTTGAACTATTTAGACAGTACCAACAGAAGTTTATCATAGTAAAGAAAGATATCTAACCATTGCCTGAACTATTTGGAAAAATTGAAACCTGAACAACAGGGTTCCCTCAACATATGCAACCAAAGAAGGCCTTATAATTGAGAAAAGAATCTACTATACAGCATATTAGTGATAGGTGAACAAGGGTAGTTGCAAATGCAGAGGAAAGTTGCAAATTGGATGCTCAGTGTTAATGTGAAAATGAATAAAAAGTGAAATTTTACTCGCAGATTAGACACATATAACAAAAAGGACATAACATGATAATTGATCAATGATACATTGTCGACAAAAATATTACTGTACTATTGATTTCACAAAAATAAACAGTTGTAGAACAAATATCACAAAGTGAACTTCTGGTTATATCAAGTAAAAATTCCTGCAAAACACCAATGTTCTATCACTTGACAGGTTTTGCAATGGCTTAGTATTTATCAACATTTTCGGAGAATATTAATGTTAGCCATGACTCCTGTTTTACTTTTGTATCAAACTGCAACATGTGTAGATTTAACAAAAGGACAGGAGCATCTGTATTATTGATAAGTGATAACACTCCAGTGTCATAACAATGCCTTATATTCCTTTGATCATCAGAGTTAAGTAACAATTCTACCCCCATTTTAGTACTAACAGACCTAGGTTTTTCACTTTTATTCCAGCATACATAGGCAATCTTGGGGTGAATGCTAATTTCAACAGAACAAGAGCTTGTGGCTTTGAAAAAATTATGAAGAAACGGCAGATGCACATGGGACTTGCAGAGTAGTAGAAGGCTGGATCTGAAGGCAAGGGGAAGTGGGAGGACATACATATTGATGCCTTAAAGCGCCCGCATGAGGGTGCGCTGCTCGCCCAGTCCTCTCAAACCTAGCAACAAGGCAAGGGATGAGCCAAGCAGGCAAAGGGGAAGGGGATGGGATGACGCGAAGGAGGAGGTCGGGGAGGGTACGAGGCGCACCTGGATCCCAGGCAACGTCGGACTCGGCCACACTTCCTGGACTTGTTGGACTCGAGTGGCGGCAGCCGTGGAGGAGACCACCGATTACCGAATGTGCTCTGCAGTAGGGACTCCTCAATTTGCCCTGGTGCTTCAGAAGTTCAGAACTCATATAGTACATGGCAGAGTTGTTCATATCTGAGAAAATACAGAATACACGTTCCTGTGGTTGACATCACATCCAGACAATAACCAAGTATAAAGATTCAGTAACTTTCCAAGTACACAATGTGCTTACTTAATAAGCTTAGTACCCTGCATAATGTGGCGATTTCATAGTAAAGAACACAGTAGGCTGGCTCCTAGCTCCGATAGTACTTTACCGTCTTCATCGGTGAGCAGGCCTTGCTCAATTTGGGATTTAATTTCATTCCAAACTGAATCCTCAAAAGCAGGGTCTTCACAAACTAGCATTCCAACATCTCATCGCATAGATGCTGTTATGACTTAGGAAAAACTGGTTACACTTAACGTTACCCTGCAGAAGAGGGCACTCTGGGGATCCATTAGATAGGAATAATTATAGTAGTGCTAATAGCAACTAATTCCAGGAGATAAGCTACCTTCTCACAAATGGAAAATTGGCAGCAGACAACCAGGATAATATTAATTTGAACATTGTCTTTGATTTACATTAGCAATCCACTAAACAAAACAGGGATGGAAATGATCGAAAACAGTCGGAAGTGATATTACAAAATATGGAAACAGGTTCCAGACGGTATGGGGATTTTCCCATATTTGTGAAATGAACTATTAAGTGGCAACTACAAATTTTTTGTGAAACAACTGAAAAATGAAATGTTTCATAAATACAAGAAGTGGTTCCATAGCTGTACCAGAATTTGGCGCACAGTTTCCACTCAGCATGTAGCATACTTTGCTTCTTGATTTTTGTACTTGCTCCAACAGCTAGGGTTTTTTTTATTTCACGCAATTGAAGCATCAACTCTTGCCCCCTCAAGTGCGGCGACGACTGATCCCAGTGCTACAGAAAAGCATAAACATTAACAACAAGATCTACTGAACGCAGAACTTGTATGCCATCAGTTAACATTTTTCACTCACCAACCAAACACATGTTCCAACAAGTTATACTAGACGGCTAACTAGGCACCACTAAGCTACACTTGCACAAATCATTAAGAGAAGAAAGAATGTCTCAAACTTCCTGAGGACAGTATCCCTTTGCTTAAAACATATATCATCATTCCAGTCTTCGATATTATTGAGTGGTATTTAACTGATCAGAGCTACTAAATGTGCAACATTAAGCACAGGAACAAGGCAGGCATCTGGTAAAGTAATGACTTCATTTTACTGGGTTTTCTAAGCTTAAAATTGTCAAGACCCCATCATATCTACCATTAAATGTACAATAGATGAATAAATTCCTAGGCAAGTGTAGTTAGCATCAAGGAAGGATGGTCCATAACCAAAATAAAAGGCATAGGTAGCATAGTAAGTTCTACATCTATCTTACTTTCATAAACTCACTCGTGATCCTGCACATATTTTCATGTCACTGACTGATAATTTCCAGGTTGCAAAAAAGCAAATCATAAACCAAGCAAAGCTGTACCTGGAATGTGTAGAAGCTGATGTAGGGAATAACCTGTAGATGCCATTGTCCCCGCGTACCATTTCCACCTCGTCAGACTTTAGATCAACACTGAATAACCCATCATCGGCAACTCGATTAGCAGTGATGGAGAGGGCATTGACAGGGAGCAAGCTTCTCGAGCTCAATTACATACTCTGATTTGGGCCTTGCTTCCATTGTCCAGAAGCAGAGTATGGCCCGTCCTTGCTTGCAACTCCTAGCCCATCATCCTCCATTGCTATGAGCTCAGCAGGTAGCTCAACGGAATCAGGAGATGAATCACAGTTGTTTGCCGGTTGGCCGAATCAAGCATCGCTGCCTCATCAACTTCGGAGTACGGTGCGTTCCCCCGCAAGGGAAGTGGTCACCTGATGACACCGTACTCGCTCGGAGGCGCCGCTGGCCGGATTCCAACCGTCTCTGTTCCAAAACGTCCCACACCAGGAGCAGCTCGATCCCACCGCTCGTGCTTGATGGGGTTGCAGACGACGTTACTTTTGAGTTGCGGACCGAAGGGCGTACTGGGGGGAGGACCGAGGACGCGGCCGTGGGCTTGGTGCATCAAGCGTGCGCCACTGGACTTAGACTTGGTCGGCGTGGGGACGAAGCGGCAGACGTAGTAGCGATCGGAAATCGCAGAGGAAGCCTGGGGCGAGCGGGCGGAATTCGCGGAATCGGCGGTGGAAGTGGCGGCGGCTTGCAGACGAGGCTGGCGGGCTCGGCCGGTGGGAGGTGGAGGAGGACTTCCTCGACGAGCTCCTCCAACAGCGGCATTCTGCTCGCTTCGTCGGAGCCCGGCCGGCGGGCGGAGCTGAGCGAGGGGATCCAGTGCGGCGCCGGTGGTCAGGCGGTTCGGCTCAACCACTGCATGTTGTGGAGCGGCTCGCGGGTGGGGTTCTGGACTGGGAATCCGCAGGACCCCACAATTCAGCGAGCAGAATCCAAACTGTTTCTCCGACTGCTGATTGCGATTATATATATTTGCAGCCATGTAGGGTAATGTGACAAATAAATGATGTTATTGTTAATTATGATTTGAGCATATTTACAGCCTTGGAGGGAAAATCTATCAACATCACAGTTCTCATGTTAATGATGTGCTTACGCCGTAGAATTAGCCTTGCATAGTTCCTTATTTAAAATGTCGACCTAACTCCAAATGTTTGTATTCATGATTTGATCTTACGAGCTACAACTGAGAAATCTGGCAGAATGCAACAGCTCAAGTCAAATAGCATCACCACTAACTCTTCTCTGCTACTGTTCCAGCCTGAAGATTTTTTTTTAAGCCTGAAGATTTTAGGTGTTAACAGAAACTAAGAGGCCAACACTCAACTTCATCCTCACCAGGAAGCTGGATCATAAGATTTCACATTTTCAGATTGCCTTTGTTCGACATTCACATGAGTATCCCCGCAACAACGCCATCATGAACATCGAAATCCGCCTAGACATGCTTCTGCTATAATAAGAATTCATTTCACTTGTGCAAATTAACTATGCATTTCTTACTCTTGCATACTCAAGATAACATAGCACAATTTACACATCATTTGGTAGAAATTTGATTGTATTCCACTGTTCATCGTGACAATGGCCAGATGTCAAAAACTGATCCTACAATTAAACAGCAGAGGAGAGAACTGAACCTGATCAACGTGAATCAGAAAAATACGTTTCGGATAGAGATGAATTAAGCTACAGGATTAACTCACCCAAGTTGCAGCCAAGAATGTGCTACACAGAAGAACTCGTATCCATAGCGAAGTTTTATAACAAATAAGAATCCTAAAACAGGAAACAACTGAGGACAGAACACAGCATCACCATCGGCTTTTGTACACTGCTGCCTCAGCTGATTCCACAGGAAAATGGCATAGATGAACACTATATCATCAGTTTTTTTCTTTCTTTTTTTAGAGCAGTTGGTCCAGCTTCAATCAATCTTTCCAACATACTAAAATTACAGAGAAAAAAAAAGAACACATATTGAACATGTATAAAGATTTGGTTATTGGGAAATTGATCATATGGATCACAATAACCATGGAGAAAACTCCAAAACAATAACCGAGTAGAAAGATTCGGTTTAACTGTGTCTCACACAAGCAGCTTGGCCTCCTCATCCTCTTCATAAGTTTCCGAATCTCCATCCTCCCAATTAGTGTCACCATTGCTATTGGAGGATATGTACCTCTCCAAATCTGTACAAGCACTTGTGGTTATGGTCTGATTATCACCTTCAGAATCAGACTCTTCCTCCTCTTCTAAGTGATATTCTGAATCACTCTCATCCTCCTCTTCTAAATTTTCATGGATAACCTCAGTATGCATATCTGTAATACCTCCACTTGTTATACACTCACACTGTAACATATACTAGGACTTTACCATCCTCATCGGTGAGCAGGGCTTGCTCAAATTGAGATTGCATTTCATTCCAAACTGACAAAGTATTGCTAACAGCAATCTCGTAAGCATGGGTCTTTGTAAACTAGAAATCCAACATCTCATTCACATAGATGCTGCTATGAGCTATGACATGAACGTGCCTTATTCGAAAATCATGGTAACAGTTAACTTGGTTATTCCAATAGAAGAGGGCACAATGGTGATCTACAAGATCAGAGCAGTTAAACTTGCACTGATAGAAACTAATTCCAGGAGATAAGTTACCTTTGCACAAATGGCAAATTGGTGGCAGGAAACCAGAACACCAAAAATTTCAAGATTCCCTTCTATTTACATTCACTACCAACTATGAAACCAAACAACAGGGTGTTATCCTCCACCTGGTAGCACGCTTCTCTCTTGATTTTGACGGCCTTGTTACAGCATCTTGAGTTTTATATTTCAAGCACTTGAAGCATCAACCCCTGGTCCCTCAACTGCAGTGACTGATAATTGTGCTGCAGAAAAGCACAAACATTGATAGTAAATGTGCTGATTGTGGAACTAGTATGACATCAGTGAACATTTTGTTACTCAAAATTCGCCAGCCAACCACATGTTCCAAAAATTGCTACTACATAGATACCGGAGTTAAAAGCCAAACTCAGAAATCGTTCAGAAAATATTGAGTCAAACTTCCTGGGGAACGCCTCTTATTGTTTGGCACACATAACATATCCATATATTGATGACACTTAACTGATCAGCTAAAAGGATGTGCAGGATTACACATAAGCACCGGGTCGTAGAGATCTCGAGCACAGAGTACTGTGTTTTTCAGCCTAAAAAATGTCAAGACCTCAACATGTCTGCCAAGACCTCATCATGTCTGTAGGATGCATAATAGATTAATAAATTCTAGAGTATGTGTAGAGACCCATCACAGTGCTGTTGTAAGACAAATATTAGAAATAAAATCGGCTGATTGCAGAATTGGTATTCCGTCAGTCAAGAATTAGTTATTCACAAACAAGCCACATTTTAGTAACCAAGAAACACTAACTGACTAATAACCTAGGTGTATGTTGAATGCATTTGTTCAGCCTAAAATATTCAAGACCCCATCATATATATATTGCCTAGATGTATAACAGATGAATAAATTCCTAGGTGTCTGTAGCTATCTTACTTTCATAAACTCACAGAAGAGAAACTAGTGTGACACTGTCTATATTTTCATGTAATAACGTTACCAACTGAAATAAAAAATTGGCCAATCACAAACCAAGCAAAGTTGCACCTGGGGAATAGAAGCTCATGTAGGGAGAGATGCCGAAGAAGCAATTGCCCTCGCATACCCCCAGATTTTAGATCAATACTGGATAGGCGTCGTAGGGAGACGAGGAGGATCCCAGACTTGTGAGAGATCAGGAGCGTAGGGGGGGCAAGCGCCCAAATCCGGGAGCAGTTCCCACCGATCGTCTGTGATGTAGGGGAGATCAGGAGCGCAGGGCCTTGATGCGGATGAGGGCGCGGCCGTGGCGGGCGTCGAGCGCGCGGCTTGGACTTGTTTCGGGAGGTGGTGGGGACGGGCGAGCGGTGGAACTCGAGGAATCGGCGGCGGCACCATGGCTGCTAGCAGACGAGCACGGCGGGGACGAGGCTCGCCATGCTGCTTGCATTGCTTGGTTGGAATTAACCCGGCGGAGCGATAGGGTGGTTTGGTCGGCGGGGGAAGGAAGCGAGACGGACGGCGCGCCGGCGTGGTTAGTTACTCAGTCCAGGCTGAGTTGTGGGGCGGTTCTGGCAAGTGGGGCCAGGGAAGCAGCCAGATGACAATCCATCCGCTGGACGAAATAATAGTTCCAGTTTTTTTTCGGCGGGGCCTTCAATCTAGTTATCTACCACTATTCATGAACACGGTCTAAACAATGTTTGTGTCTAATTTGTACTTTTACCAGATTATCCACGAAATTGAACATATCATAATTATGAATAATTAACAACTTTATTTCTGGTAATATCCCGATCGACTACTTTTAAGCCACATGATGCTGAATCAAACTAAAAGTATATGTGTAGTGATGTGGAGCATATGAAATCTCAGTGTTTCAGTTTTTTGTGTATATTTCTTTTTTATCAGTATAATCTATTGGTTTCAAAGGAAATTTCCGCTGTACATTTCGCCTAGAATAGGTAATTCCAAACTCTTTAATAATAAAGGTAACTTTAGAGAAAAGGAACCATATTTATCCATTATGAAAAGGGTTATCAGGTTGCGTATATCACTAGAGAAACTTGATAAACGGCGCTTGCTGGTTCAGGAATTGATTGGCGCTCGTTGAACATTTGTCTGCCTAACTCTAACCCAACACACAAGCTGCTCATTATGGTATATGGCTAACCAAACGAGCAAACAAAGACTAAATTCCATTATTTACCACCCGGTAACAACCGCAATTGGTTGGCCACTAAGGCTTGTTTAGTTCCAAAAAGTAACTCCCAAATTCACTATGCAAAAAGAAGATTCTCCATCACATCAAAATGTCATAACACAAGATGCAAAAGGGCAGGAAGCAGAGA
>OAMR01000002.1:2247160-2298079 GCA_900205405.1 Echinochloa crus-galli
TGGGGCGGCGGGGTCGGAGCAGCTGGGGTGGACGGTGGGCGGGAGGCGCGGCGGCGGGAGCCGCCGGCCTGGGCGGCGGAGGCGGCGGCGAGGTCGGCAAGCTTCTGGAGAAAGAAGAAGGTGAGGCGAAGGAGGAAGAAGATGATGGTGGAGTAGATGGGCCTTTTTGGGCCCTAAGCCAAGTGCCTAAAAGAGTGAACGGAAGCCACATAAGGAGCCCCCTATGAACCATTCGTTGCCGTATAACAACAAGGTCATCTCTTGCAAGAAAGACTTGAACTGGCGCCGGTGATCTCGCTGTCGAGTGTATCGAACCTTGTGAGTTATCAGTAAATCGAACTCTACCGCGTGAAATCCCTTGATCCAATCAGTATCCTCACATCCCTACCCTCAAAAAAACTGGGTAATCCTTCGTTTGTAAATAGTAGCAATTGAGCAGAAAAAGGGCGCCTGCTGCTACAGGGTCTTTTCTTAATGGTAGTAATCTAGCAGATGGGAGGGTAGCTAGCACTGTAACCAATATACTTTAGTTGAAAATGGCATATATCGTCTTAAAAATACCATTATTTTCTGCAATTCTATTTGAATACATTCCGATCAATATGTTGCAGATTTAGTTGACAGACAACGTTTTGTTTTGTTACAGGCTGAGCGACGTCCTTCTGCTTTGGAGGGGTTTCTAGACATTTTGCAGCTGGCAAGTTCCAAGCAGGTTGTACTTTTCCTCGACTATGACGGGACTTTGTCGCCCATCGTAAGTGACCCAGACAAGGCTTATATGCTGAACGAGGTATGCGATGAGTTGAATATTTATTCTCGACGCTAAACATTAGTTGTGATTTCTAACATGCCTATTTTTTATCTGAAATAACCAGATGCAGGGGTGCTGCAGGAGGTCACCAGGTGTTGGTCACCAGGTGTTTCGTGACGTCGATCGTCAGCGGGAGAGCGGTCGACAAGGTGAGAATTTTAATCTAATTTACATGCTCCGTTCATTAAGATTCTTAAGTAAAAATTTTCTTCTGTGTCATTTAATTTTATGGTCATCTCTTCTATACCGGCAAAATTACCCTTTGCTGCCGTAAGGCTCCTTGATTTTACAAAACCATTCCAAACATCACATCCATTTATATGTGCATCTTGTAGAAAAAATTAGAACAAACTGAAAATCCATTTTGTAATGGTAGGATTTAACAAAAGGAATTTTTTGTCATTTTTAACCTATGTTTAATTTATATTGTAAGGTGTTCGGCTTCGTGGGAATAGAAGATATCAACTATGCCGGAAGCCACGGGTTAGACATCATGATTTCCACCGCCACCGCAAGTACCAGCGAGATAGTAAGTATATTTCGTATTTTGTTTTGCCATGCCATGTTCATTGGACCGTCAACAATTACATGCATGTTTACTGTATGTAGGTCGAACAGCGTGGATCCTTCCAGCCGGCGGAGCAGCACCTCGCGGCAATCAACAAGGTGTGTAAATCTGACTCAAAACAAGAATCAACTAAACTAAATCATAATATATGTAATGACATTCTAAAAATATTTGCACAATAGGTCTACAACTCTCTGTTGCACGCGATAGAAGATATACACGGGGCCACTGTGGAGAGCAACAAGTACTGCGTGTCAGTACACTACCGCAACGTGGCCGAGGAGGTAAGACTTAAATTGTATTTACTTGCAATTTTTCGGATTCAAACTCAATATATAATAAATATTTTCTCTTGTTTTGTTTGCAGGACCACGCCCGTGTTCGGAAGGTGGTGGAGGAGGTGCTGTCCTCTAGAGTGGCGACCTGAAGCTGACGGAAGGAAAAATGGTGAGTTTTCTTTCAAAGAAGGTTTGGTTGAAACCATTTGAAACAATTATTATTAATAATATTTTTATCTGTTGAATTTGGATATTTGAAATGATACAAGTAGATTTATATGGAAAATGGTTTTGATATGTGTTAAAAATATATAACAAACTAAATTATTTAATTTGTCAAATTAATTGAGTGTTTAGGTGGGGGCATAAGCCCTCCGGTCTGTTATGCCCTCCAAGGAACATATCACTTTATTTGTAACTGTTTGTAATCGTTAATGTTTTCCTACTGCAAGGTTTACGAGGTTCGTCCACCCACCCGTTGGAACAAGGGGGACGCGGTTCTGTACCTGCTTGAGCACCTCAGAGTAGGTGACTCTAGCAAAGTCTTCCCTATATACATAGGGGACGACACCACGGATGAGGACGCGTTTAAGGTATATTTCTAAGAAACCTGTATTGTTAAATATATTTTCATAAGATTTTCTAATTTCTTGCTTATTTTAGGTTCTACGCGACAGAGACTGGGGACTGGGTATCCTTGTCTCAGAGGCGGCTAGGGAGACCGACGCTTTCTACTCGCTCAAGGACCCTGCCGAGGTAATTATTCTAATCTACCTCTAGTTATAATCCTTTACCACCTATGATACTGACGATTAAATTTAGGTGATGGAGTTTCTAAAGCGACTGGTCGGAGCAAAGACTCTTGCACTCACACTTTGAGCTAAACTCTGCCGAGGTAATTCTTCTAATCCACCTCTAATTATAATCCTTTACCACATGTGTACTAACGATTGAAAATTGAAAAATTCAGGTGAAGTTTCTGAAATGGCTGGTCGGAGGATCGCTGCATTGCAAGTACTCCCCGTGACTTCGTAGAACTTACTTTAGAGTATCTCCGTTCAATCCAAGCGTGACATGCCTCATGTAATCCTTGACTTTAGAGTATCTCCGTTTAATCCAAGGCTGACATGCCTCATGCAATCTTTATGACCTGAGCACATAAAGACCCCTTCGCCTGTATAGGTTGTTATCATTGTTATTAGTATTTGTGTGTATACAATCGAAATTACAATATCTTTTGATCAGCCTATAGAAGAAACGGAAACATGTTGTAACTTATAGAAGTACTTAATTCTACTACTGTAATATGCATGAACTCTAAGCAATTGCAAACTAAGATTTGTAAGTGGAACGAAATCTTAAAACTTAGCTTGTTCCAGGCCGAGCTAAGCATGTGAAATGGTAAAGCATGCTTGGCACTAACACAATAATCTCTAGAGCCTAGAGCTATGGCAATGTCAAGATCCAAAGAGCCATTACCGGGCATCAGCCAAAGAACACACCTGACTAGACCTTTGTGCTAAGGGGACGTGCTTCTCAAAGTGGTCGATGACCTTTGGACAGGATCTTGAATTTCACGGTCCTGGCTTGTCACACAAATCTACAGGAATTAGGACGTGAGTAGAGCAAAACCTAGGCCAGATGAGACAATGGGGGTAGAGAACTCACATCGCGGCTGTGCCGAGGAGGACGACGAGGTGGATTACGCAGTGACCGAGGCTGCTGAGGCCGGAGGCGGCGACCGAGGTGGAGGCCGGAGGCTCCGTTGCTAGCCTCGCATCGGAGGGGCGGAGGCTGAAGAGCATCGGAGGGAAGGCGCTGGACGGGAAGGCGGAAGGGCAGTGCCGCATAGGAGGGGGAGCGGCGGCGGCGGCGGCACCTCGTCGGGGAGTGGCGGCGGCGCGGTGCTTGTGAATCGGAAAGGGAAGGGGAAGGGGAAGCTGTCGGAAGGGCAGGCGTGCGTGTCATCTTGGACCACGGCCCCCGTTTTTTTTTACGGCTTGTTTGGAGAGCTTCCCCTCAAAAAAAATGCAACTCTACTCCAGAAACTCCACCTTTTACAGCTCCACTTCACCGACTCCAGAAAAATATAAAGCTCCAGAAAAAACCTGAAGTTTCAGGAGTACCCCTTGAGGAGCTCCAGAAAAAACATGGAGTTGGCCTCTAGATCCACTTTTTTTATGGAGCTGAAGTTTCTGAAGTTGGATGTGTTTGGCTATAGGATTTTGGAGCAGAGCTAGAAAACGTGGAGCGGAGCTCTCCCAAACAGGCTCTTAGTCATGGTCCACGGCCTTTCTTTCCTTAACTAACAAGGTTTTCACGATGGATCCATCACCAAAAGTTCAGTACGGCGGGTACTCGACTAGCGATTACTGGTTCGTACATCCTGCCCCTCTTCAAACATACTCCTACTCAGAAAATGGGATAAGACATATATGTCATTTTGAAATTCATATTCTTCTCTAAGTCATTTGATCGTAGATTTTCACCTCTTATACATTTTTACCTCTTACTCAACTCTGTTGCAACGCACACCGGATTTGAGATGATTGATCGTCGTTGGTCAGACTTGAGGAGATTTGGCAGCTGATACGTTAACAGTAGCTTCAATCGCCTCTGAATACATCACCGGAAAGGTTACATTGCCCTACATGAACACATGCCATAAGATTTGAACTAGGCAGCATTTCACTCCACCGAATATTGGCAGAGAAACTCACACTTAAATCTACATCATTCTGTTGCTGCTCTTACAACTAGTCTCATTGCATTGCAACGGACACAAACCATTTGCAGCACTAATCTCATTCAAGCACACAAACCAGACTATTACAGTTCCGGTCACTAAGCACGTCAACTCGAGTGAAGGAAAACGAGAAAGGAGCTTCAGAGGCGTGATTTCACTAACATGGCAGGCTTGAAGCTCGCCACCCCAGCCAGGCTGTTAATGTCATAGGTGCCCTCGTACGAGAAAATCGGCTCCAGATCACAGAACGCCTGCAAAGACAAGGATGGTTATGGATATATCCTTCAGGATTCAGGAACCACGATTTCAGTCTCACATATGCGGTGCAACGAGCCAGTGGAAAACAAGCAGCTAGTACAAAATTTTAACGACGCTATTTTGTCATGTCACGTGAAGATTAAAAGAAGTTTCGTTAGCATGTTGGTTTCTTTCCTACCTTTGCTACCAGAAAATCAGCCAAAATGACGTTGCCACCAAATAGCTCTCGGCCAAGAGAAACAACCTCCCTGGACGTCCACGCCTGCATTTAGTTGTCATCAGTAGATTGTAGAGGAATCATGAACCATTTAACCATTCTTGACTTACAAACCTTGCCTAAACTACTTTGGCCCCATGTCATTTTGCCTGACTTGTAGAGCTTGCACAGTCGCCAGCCAACGAGAACCATGTCCTGAATGTTGCCGAGCATTCAGACAAGCTTTTCTTTGTTGAGCTGAAAAGCTGCCAGTGGAGCCCCAAATTGGTTCCTTTCTTTCAAATACCTAGTCAGTCACAGATTGTGCTAAAGTGAAAGTCTGATGGGTACAAGATCCAATAAACTAAGAATAGAGATGGTAACATGATTCCCACCGATGGCACATGTCAAAAACTCCCATTGATATGCATATTGGCTGCCATGTCACCATAACGCGAGACATGGCAAAGACCTGTTTTCAGGGTTTGAAGTTTCACCATATAAAAAACGGATTATCCAACAAACTATGGAGCAGAGGAGGTGGTGGAAGATGCATCAAGTACCTTGTTTATATCCTGAAATGAATTAATGCCTTGTAATCTGTCTTCCTCAGGGACAAGTACTTTATTTAGAACCATGTCTCCATTTCGAACCATTCTGAGTCCAACTTTGTTTTGAATTTTTGTAGCTTTTATACCGGGAGCTCCTTTCTTCACAATAAATCTAAAGCAAGTGTATCATATTCGATACCAGTGAGAAGGGTAATCCTCCTTGCATTGATCAGAAATAGATACAGCATCATATTGGCGTACAGGAACAATAAAAACAACGCAGACAATACTAACAATATGTTCAAGAATAATGGAAACGGTACCAGGAAGATCAGGGGAAAAAAGATGGTTACCCATTTAGTTGGTTTGTATCTCCATTCCTAGCTAAAATGATGAGCATATCTGCAAATGTGCTGTTACCTATCCAATGCTTTTGGCCATCTAAGCGCCAACCACCAGGCACCTTCCAAAATAAAGACCAACGTTATAAGACAGTGCAGAATGACCACACTGTCATCGTCACCAAAAATTTTCAAATTGATTTTTCAGGAAGCAGTTATGCTTTCAAACTATTAAAAACCTTCGTTGCTGCAGTCCTTAAGGAGCTTGTGTCACTTCCATAATCTGGCTCTGTCAATTCCTGCAGAAAGTAGACGATGCTCTCAGAAAGGTGAAATATCAAATAGCATGCTCACTACTGAGGTACTGACAGTATAAGCACAAAGAGTTGAAGTATAAATTGGACAATAGAACTCACCCAACAACCAAGAGTTTTAAACTGAGCAAGAGATGGCAAGTACTTCTGTTTTTGTGCCTCTGAGCCACAAAGGTCTATGCTTTACCAAAAAATTTTTAAAAAAAATGAAGCACTAAGCTCGGGTGTACAAAGTTATTCTTCTTGGCCATCCCATGGAACATAAATATAAATGGTCATGAAACAATGCTAGATTTACCAATCGTGGGCATTACAAGAGAGGCATGCACTAGAATAAATGTGGAGCAGCTCGCATCGACCCGTGCAACTTCTGCTGTTGAAATAGCACTACTGTAAGTGATAGTCCTGGGCACCCATATCCCTGAAATTTCAAAACAAAAACAATAATAATCAAAATTCGTCACATGTTGAGCATATTGGTGAGAGCTGACATTCGAAAATAGAGCACAGGTAAAAAAATTTTGGTTCATACCTTTGTTGTACCTCCACCTAGGCCAAGAGTTGCAAGTTTCGGAATAGCATGAAATGGGAATTCCGCATTCTCCCAGTACTGCAGAAGCAAAATGACACCATGTAAGCCTATGGCAAGATACAGACTTGCAGCATATCTACAGGTCAGAACTAAAGAGTAAACAACCAAATGTCACAGTACAAAACGAGAAGGATATTATCTACTAAAATACTACAACATCTGCACAAAGATATGTTTCGCAAAAATGCTAATCCATGTTATGTGTTTTGTGACATTTGAGAAATCGGAAAGATTGGTAACTGTGTTTAGCAAGAATTTGAGGAATTTGAGGGAACATACCTGAGAATGGGCGTCTCGGAGAGAAGCATGCCGTAGGTGGCCTGCTTTCCCTTGCTCCACTTCTGCAAAATCCACTTCTGCAAAATTATGGGCTCAAACTAGTAAGCAAGTGGTTTAGCACACTGCCCTGCTTCAAACAAAGTTTAACTCGCCGCCCATTGCATCTACATTGGTGCCAATCCAATGCCAGGCTTTGAGAAAGCCTATTAGCATACCATCCAGCCGGTATACTCATCTACCACACCTCACTAGATTGTCAAAGCGTGACACAGGAACCTGAGCACATAAAGACCCCTTCGCCTGTATAGGTTGTTATCATTGTTATTAGTATTTGTGTGTATACAATTGAAATTAAAATATCTTTTAATCAGCCTATAGAAGAAACAGAAACATGTTGTAACATTATAAGTATTTAGTTCTACTACTGTAATATGCATGAACTCTAAAGTAGCACCTGACGGCAATTGCAAACTAAGATTTGTAAGTGGAACAAAATCTTAAACCTTAGCCTGTTCCAGGCCGAGCTAAGCATGTGAATTGTGAAATGGTAAAGCATGCTTGGCACTAACACAATAATCTCTAGAGCTATGGCAATGTCAAGATCCAAAGAGCCATTGCTGCTGGATCAAGAATCAAATGAGCATCAGCCAAACAACACACCTGACTGGACCATTGCTAAGGGGACGTGCTTCTCGAAGTGGTCGATGACCTTTGGACAGGATCTTGAAGTTCACAGTCCTTGTCACACAAATGTACAGGAATCAGGGCGTGAGTAGAGCAAAACCTAGGCCAGATGAGACAATGGGGGTAGAGAACTCACATCGCGGTTGTGCCGAGGAGGACAACGAGGTGGAGGTGCGGGGTGGAGGGGCGGAGGCGGGGGGGCTGAAGAGTATCGGAGGGAAGGCGCTGGACGGGAAGGTGGAAGGGCGCTGCCGCGTTGGAGGGGGAGCGGCGGCGGCGCGGTGCTTGTGCTGTCTCTTATACACATCTAGATGTGTATAAGAGACAGCTTTTGAGCCTAGTTAGGTCATGGTAGGACAATGTTTACCACAAATAAACGAAAAGTGCTACAGTGCACTGCAGTGTCTGATGTGACTTTTTCACCTCACTTTTTTATCTCTTTCCATGGAACTAAACACCCCCAAAGTGAAATAAAAACATATATTGCATGCCAATACTGGATATTTTAGGAAAAACAGTCTAAACCAAACTATATTAGTACATTCATGGCTGTTGTCAAGCAACACCTCCGGATATAAGAGACCTGTATTGTTCATAATTTTCAGACTGAATATAGGCATGGCATTACAGGTAATTCATTCAAAACAAAATAGCCAACTTGGGATGTTCTAACCGTGTAGGCCAGCATGTGGTTTAAGAACATTTGGATCCTCAAAATGCTGGCAGGAATGAATTGCAAGATAAGCAACTCTAGCCTTCAAATGGTAAAGCACTAAAATATAGGTGTACAAACAAATATTGCACAACCAGGTAGAAAGCAGGGATACAAAACTCGTAATCTTCTACAGAATATTTTGGATCAAGGATGCAGAAATTGTGGCATTTCATCAACAGCATGCAGATAAAAAAAGATTTTGTCAAGCATAAAAGTGAACAATAATATGCTCACCATTTATAATCTTGTTTCGGATGAGACTTTGCAGGAAAACACAAACTAGTCTCACCAATCTATTTTGCATGTACTTGTCCTGTTCACAAAAAAGAACCATTAAAATAAAACATTTCCCATGAGAAGTCCAGAATAGCCAATAAGTGTAACACCGAGAATCAAGATACCAATGTTGATATCATGGTACGAAAAATGACCGATGTATTGCAAAATCAGTTCGGTCTGAAGCCTAAAAATCAGGGATACATGTACTCATCGCCTTTCCCAGAATGGTATCAAAGGGTGTCATTGCCTAACAGAGTTAAAGTGCCTACAGAATTTACTAAATTTTCAGGACAGGATGATACTAGTACTGTGGAGCATATAGCACGGTATTTGATGCAACTTGGTGAGGCTTCAGCAGATGAGGCTTTCAGAATAAGATACTTCCCATTGTCATTAACAGGTCCAGCTTTTAGATGGTTTGCTTCATTACCTGCTCAGTCAATTTGCACTTGGAAGGACCTAGAAAAGAAATTCCATGCTCATTACTACACTGGCAGCACTGAGAAGAAATTGGTTGATTTGACTAGCATGAGGCAAAGATTTAATGAAACACCGACAGAATTTCTCAGAAGATTCAGGGATACAAAGAATATGTGCTTTTCCTTGAATATACCTGATGATCAGTTGGCCGGAATGGCTGTGGCTGGTATGCTGCCTACCCTTCGGGAGAAGCTATTCGGGATGGAATTTGATGATCTTGGCCAGCTGTCACAGAGATTAGCATTGATGAGCAATCAAGCATATGGCTTCAAGAAAGATGGTAAATTTGCCAAGCAAAATGATGTAGCCGATATTTACAACCAATTCCTCGAAAGAGCAGATCAAGAAGATGCTGTCTCTTATACACATCTAGATGTGTATAAGAGACAGCCATATACCATACCATCCAGCCGGTATACTCATCTACCACACCTCACTAGATTGTCAAAGCGTGACACAGGAACCTGAGCACATAAAGACCCCTTCGCCTGTATAGGTTGTTATCATTGTTATTAGTATTTGTGTGTATACAATTGAAATTAAAATATCTTTTAATCAGCCTATAGAAGAAACAGAAACATGTTGTAACATTATAAGTATTTAGTTCTACTACTGTAATATGCATGAACTCTAAAGTAGCACCTGACGGCAATTGCAAACTAAGATTTGTAAGTGGAACAAAATCTTAAACCTTAGCCTGTTCCAGGCCGAGCTAAGCATGTGAATTGTGAAATGGTAAAGCATGCTTGGCACTAACACAATAATCTCTAGAGCTATGGCAATGTCAAGATCCAAAGAGCCATTGCTGCTGGATCAAGAATCAAATGAGCATCAGCCAAACAACACACCTGACTGGACCATTGCTAAGGGGACGTGCTTCTCGAAGTGGTCGATGACCTTTGGACAGGATCTTGAAGTTCACAGTCCTTGTCACACAAATGTACAGGAATCAGGGCGTGAGTAGAGCAAAACCTAGGCCAGATGAGACAATGGGGGTAGAGAACTCACATCGCGGTTGTGCCGAGGAGGACAACGAGGTGGAGGTGCGGGGTGGAGGGGCGGAGGCGGGGGGGCTGAAGAGTATCGGAGGGAAGGCGCTGGACGGGAAGGTGGAAGGGCGCTGCCGCGTTGGAGGGGGAGCGGCGGCGGCGCGGTGCTTGTGAATCGACTCGTCGCTCAGAAAGGGAAGGGGAAGCGGTCCCGGCGAAAATGCGAGGAGCCTCCTGACGAGCAAAAAGAAAAAAAGAAAGAAGGAGAAAACCAAGCAATTAACTTCGTGGTGACTGATGAGGTACAGACTGCAGCAGACCAGCCATAACATTCCCACTCAGCTTCTTTCACCTATCGCATCAAATCTCTCTCCTCATGCATGAGTACTAAACGTGGGTAAATAAAAAAAATTAGTTACATAGTTTTGATGTACACGACGAGACGAATCTTTTGAGCCTACTTAGGTCATGATAGGAAAATGTTTACCACAAACAAACAAAAAGTGCTACAGTGCGCTACAGTGTCTGACGTGACATTTTCACCAAACTTTCACCCCTCCTTTTTACAACTAAACACACCCAAGGCCCTCTTTAGTTCCTCGTCCCATCACTAAACTTCTAAAAATTCTCTCTTCAAACTTCACTTTTCACCTATCACATCAAATCTATCTCCTCATACATGGAGCATTAAACGTGGGTAAATAAAAAAACTAATTGATGGTTTTGATGTACACGACGAGACGAATCTTTTGAGCCTAGTTAGGTCATGGTAGGACAATGTTTACCACAAACTTTTAAAGAAGTGAATTTACCGCAAAAAAAAGTTTAAATGAGTGAACCACAACATTCACACACCACTGGGTATTTATTTTGCAATAAAGTAAAACATGTAACAGAACTGTAACCTCAGCACACATCACTAGTGATTTAACAAAGTAAGCATAAAAGCACTGTCACACTGACATATCTCACAGAATAGTAGCACTGAATCGCTTATTACTGGGCATTGTAATCAACAGGTACATGGAGAAATAGAAGTCTGGTCAAGTTTAAGTTTCCCCCAATGGAACATATCCATCATTAATAAAGTATTAACACTCGATTTATTTAACCATGAAGTTAAGATATAGTGTCATGAACTTCAATTAAATGAACCAAAAGATGAACAAACCTTAATGTTTTGACATGATTGGATACAATTTGTGATGTACACGTGGACAAACTATGTTGAACAAAGCTTAATGTAATATTTTACAACTTTGATATTTTTTTATGGGGGATATTTTTTTGACTGACGTGGCTTAAATGGCGGATGGCTGTCGTGGCCCGCTTTCTTTTAAGAAAGATCAGCCAGCTCAATTTTCGGGCCGGCCGGTTCATTTTCAGGCCCGCGCATCCGAGTAGAGCCAGGCCGAGATTTTAGGCCCAAAGGCCCATCATGGGCCGTGACCAATTCTTCCCCGCTGATGTACGCATGGGCCGTAGCCCATTCTTCCCCACCCCCGCCGTGCTCGTGCTCCGCATAGACCTGAGCATTTTTCAGGCCGGGCCTGAAAAAATCCGGTTATTTCGGGCCGAGAAAATTCTGCCCATGACCGTCCCGTTGGGCACAACGGGCCTCAATTTTCGGGCCGGGCCCGGGCTTGGGCGGGCCGCCCGTGCATTTTATAGTGTAAAATAGCTAAAAACAGTATTTCGGGTCGGGCTCGGGCCAAGATTTATTTTCTCGGGCTGCAAGATCTGTGACCACGCCCGTCCAGTAAGGTCCGTGGACGGGCCGGGTTCGGGCCGGGCCGGGGCCGGGTCTGCGGGCTGGGTCAGGCCGGGCTAAAAATGCTCCGGTATAGCTCCGCATCGTCGTCTCACGGTTGGGGTGGGGGTCCCGGCACCGCATCGCCGCGGCCGCACGCCCTCTGAATCCGCCGAGCCTCTCCCCTGTCGCCGCGCCCACAACCTGCTAGCACAGTTCCTGAGAAAGCCGGCTCGTCGAATCAAATTGTTACAGTTGCATGCTAAAGTTGTTTGTAAACAAGTTTCTATTGGTAACCCATGGCCGTTGCATTTAAGTTCAAGACAGCATTAGAGCAAGTATAATAAAGGGCTGCGAGCCGGCGAAACCCAATCGCTGCTGCGGTTGGGAGGCGGGTGGCCAAGCGCCGGTAAAACGCGGGCGGTTGCGCTGCCAGTCTCGCTTTATGTCTCTTGATTGGCTGGCACCACTGCGGAAGGACCAGAACAAATAAACAAATCCGGTAGCTGGAAATAAAAAATAGAGGACGAGGCTCTGTTGCAGCCGGCTGCTGGCGTAACTATTAACCATGCATTTAGGGCGTGATTGAAGGGAGCGGTCCTAAGGACCATCCAGCACCGAGTCGTGCACTCTGGCCTTGATTGGTAGGTCTACTCGCACCCGCTCGTTCATTTGTCCTCTCCCATCCTGCATCCCGTCGTCCGCAAAAATCTGCCTTCTCTCGCGAGCCGGGATGGTTTGATGCACGCATGGTGCGCTGGACCATATGTCAATCATACTACTTCGATACTTGTGCATGCATCCAAACAAACATTCAGCCTACGAGCTCATACAGGATCAACAGCAAAAGCAGCCAATCATGACTACCTGCACGAGCTCATCCGGCACGCCTTCAGCCTGTACCGTCCAACCATCCTGGCCTGAGGTGCCAACCACAACCAATCACGCCCTTATGTTCTGTAGCAGTGCGTGTGCTGAGCTTGGCCCAGGGCAACATATCCATGGCGCACATATACTATCCTTATTTGAGTAGGGGTCAGCTGGCAAAAAGGCCAGTGGCTTGAGTGTCTTCATGGACTGGGCAGGAATCGTCGTACTCTATTGCACCTATTTATCACAAATACTTTTTTTTGATACTTGTCACAAATACTTTAACTTCAGTTCTCTTAGGGAAACCCAACGCGACAGTGTGGATAGCAACAAGAGCTCCATCTGGCAAAAGGCTAAAGCCACCACGGCGTGATTGCAGCAAGGGGGTTTCTCGTCCCGCGCCGGGACCTCAGCCACCCACCTCTCTTGAGCATGCGTTCTCTTTTTTCTCCTGTAACAAAACAATAAAAGCTGACAACGTTGACTTCCGTCAGGACGTAAACAGCCTTGTACTTGTATGTCTATATGGCATGCTACTTTTCTTTGGGGATAATACTTTTAGACACTTTTCTTTGGGGCTAATACTGCTAGACACTTGTGTTGGGCCTGCCCTTCTATGAAACCAAAAGGTAATTGGACACTTGGTACAGTGAGGCAACGAGTAGTATATATGAAAAGTACATTTTCACCCATATTTCTCATGCCCAAAAGTATGTTTTCACCAACATGGTGAAAATTAATGTTGTTTCTCCTGCTATTACATGAATATTTGTTTATGGAGGTGATAGTACAAACCTTGGATGCAGAGGGTGGTGTAGAGAAGAAGGATTATACTGCCGAGAAACAGCTTAGTAGCTTTCGCCATGGACGCTTGCTGAATGATATAGAGCTAGGCTACTTTTTGAGCTGGTATGTTTTTTTTTGTATTGTAATGGTTAGAAAAATGGATCAGGTGAATGTAAAATATATATACTCGAAACCGCATATCACGGTGCATCGATGCATGCCAGGAATTGTTTTGTACATAATTGAAGTAATGCAATTGAATGTGCGCTAAAGAATCGCAACTTTATTTCTCACTACCGGCCTGTTCGTTTGGCTGGTGCTAACGTGTGCTGAGAGAAAAATACTGCTGGCTGGTGGCTGGTCCTGATTTCTACTGAGAGAAAAATACTGTTGGCTAGTGCCTGATAAGCCAAACGAACAGAGCGGTAGATAAGTGTAGAGAATTTGGATTCAGTTTATTCTTCTAATATAGTAAATATTGATTTATTGCATTCCAACTCTCTAAAGACGGAGAAAGTCTATTTTCCCTTCATTTGAAGCCCTAGTTATTAGAGAAACTACAACGTATTTCCCTTCATTTGAAGCCCTAGTTATTAGAGAAAGCACAACGGGCCCTCTAACATGCCTCTACCCGGACAAGTAAAAAAAACACTCCAACAAACTATGTTATGCTCCTGTTTTGGGAGGCCTCCGAATTCCCTCCTCCACCTCCAATTGCCTGTTGCAGCAGTACAATACTGTGGCTAGGATCAAAATCTCTAAAAACAGCCTCGTATCCACGGAGCCAGACACCCAAATTGCTATATTCTTTTTGGTGTACTTCTTAGCACTTGGCTTGGCATCTTGTGCAAACGCAACCACACATATATGTATATATCGTGTCACCAAAACAAATAGTTGAGTTATGTCCGTACCATACCGAAGGTTGCTGCAAGAGTGATAGTGAGCAGCGGCCCGCAACGGAGGCAGGATTGCCCCCTGGGGGGGATCCTCTTCATACTTCTGCTCCTCCTCTCCCCTCATTTCTCTTCTCTTTCTCTCTATTTTCTTCTTTCTCTCTTTCTTCCATGACAAAAAATTATAGAGTGGGCTCCATGGGTTACATATGGGTAGGGGGGCTAAAGCCCCTTTAACTCCGCCTCTAACAATGGATTGCCCGGCTGCTGTTGAACAGTACAGGGGATGAGGCCACCCTGCTGGAGAGAATTGTAGCCACGACGTACAGGCCGCTGCCGCACGGGTTGTCCGGCGCGAATGCACTGACCTCAGTTATTGTGGATCTTTCACCGCGGATGACCGTCAATCGGCGAGCTCTGCCAAAACCGGTCCCCTCCCCCCTCTATTGGCGACGCTGGCGCCCACCCTCTCGGCGTCGGCCCCCTAGTGCGCGGATCCGGAGGGCTGAGGGGCTCTAGACTGCTAGGGGTGGGCGGCAAGGAGGTCGGGCCTGCTGGTTACACGACGAGAGAAGCGGCCGGGTGAGGAGGGTGGGTCGGGTCGCGGGAAGAGGAGCAGCGGGTCCGATCGCGAGCAAGGAGCAGCGGGCGGGCGGTGAGGAGGCTGGGTCTGCTGGTGGCGGGAGAAGGAGCGGCGAATGGACCGGCGGGAGGAGGAGCGGCGAACAGACCGGCAGGAGGAGGAGCGGCGGACGGACCGGCGGCAAGGAGCGGCGCCGGGGGGGGGGGGGGGAAAAGGTCTTGCTCAATCGGCGGGGCTGCAGCTGGCTTCGCTCACCTCCGTTGAAACTTTGCCCTAATTGGCCAGGAGGAGGGAAGGTTTAGCTCCGTCCCCGTCACCGCCGCTCGGGCCAGCTCCCCGCAACGGGCAAGCCCGCCGAGCCCGGCAAACTTCGGTTTATGTATTATTTTTTTTGGAAATCTATTTAAGAGCATCTCCAGGCTCTCCATTTACTTTTTGGGGCTAAAAAAAAGAAAACGGATAAAAAGACCCCGTCCAATGGAACAGCCATCCGGTTGGTTATCTTTCCTCGCTCGCTGTCGGCGCCCATCCCCTCGGTATTTTTGGCTAGTGTCGCTGCCTGAACTCGGTTATGCTCATCCTACGAGTCGATTCTGCAGATTGCAGAACACCGAACGAACCAATCACCAATCAGCCAAGCAGCTACCCGACCTAGATAGAGTAGAGTGCTCACTCCGTGCAGGTAGCCTTATCATCTGCCCGTCATGTATATTTTCACCTGCCACTACGCCTTCAGCTCTAGTAGTTAAACTTACCTATCTCTTGCAACAGAAAAGGGAGAGGCAGGTACGATCCATCAGCAAATAGTATTGGGACAACTGTACAGTTCTTCTTTATGCGCGTTGCGGTACAAGGTCCATTGGGCGGCTGCCATCTTACCACTTATCATACGCGTTTGCTGCTGCCTGCACTGAGACGATGGCCTGAGAAACAGTAAATGAAATTTATGAACTGATTGAGGATCAAATTACTGTCACGACTGAATTTTCCAAACCGACGATCACGATTACTGTTTGGAAAGTTTCCGAAGTCCTCTCTAAGGGATGTGGAACCAATCGGCCTAGCCTAGCCTGAATTTGCAGCAAGTGAAGAATGTGGCGTCGCTGCTGGTTCTCAGTTCACTAGCCATTTGGCCTACCTGAAATCGTGTGGGAAAAAAGGATGAAAATCCATCTCTGACAAAACTAAACTTTAGAAAAGTATGTGGAGGCATGAGAATATGAGATCGCAGCAGGGTAATTTTTTTTCTAAACTACTACAGGCTAATTTTTCTGTTATACTTGCAGCTTAAGCTCCAAACACAGGCCCATAACTGAATCCTGCTGCTGCTGCTCCTGAATCCTGATCGTCTTTTCACGAGGTTGGTTGGGCCGGACAAGGTAGACTACTCGCGGGCCGCGGCCCCGTTGCTCCTCTGGCCCACCCACAGTCTCTTGCAACCCTTGCTCCGCCGCCCGCCGGCACTCTGATCACGAGGTCTCGTCCGCATCAACCCGGCAAGCCTCGCCGGTGCCGCCCTCGTCTCCGAGCCCCTGCTACTGCCTCCATCACGTCCGACCCCAACTCCCGCTGCATGTTCAGCGAGCTCCATTCTCGATCGGCTTCCTCTGCCAGCGCGCGCGTCGTGCCCTTCTCCTCCTCCGGCCCGTCCTACGCCGTCCGCGTGCTTGACGGGACGGAGCTCATCGTGTGGGGCCGTTTCAAAAGAAGGATCACTTGGTAGATAAATATAACCCAAAATCTAGAGGAAGAGTCCTCTCGGTTTACTCTTAATCCGAGAGTCCTTCGGATTTGAAAAAGAAAAGTATGACCGAAATGAAGAGGAGACAAAAAAGAAAAAAAAATGAAGAAGGTAACTATTAAATCAAAAAAGTAACTCGTCGAATTGGAAGACCTCCACCCCCGGCGATCTCATCATCTTCTTCGACGGACACTCCTTCTCCGACGAGCTCGAAATCGGGTTAGGGTTTACTAACCAAATCCGGTGAGCGAGGGGACGGACCCCAAATCCTACCCGCTTCGGGAAAGGGTGCCGGTCTCCGCGGCCTGCCCAATTAGGGCAACAGGTGAGCGGAGGACCACTCATCGTCGGCTCACCTGCTCCTCGGCCGTCGTCCCCTCCGGATCCGCCACGCTGCCTCCGGATCGGCTTGCATTGGTAAGCTACGTCGTCCCTTCCTTTAGTTGCCGGACTGGAGAGGAGATTATCACTGTCCAACACCGCTTCAGTCGTCGTCCCCTCTAGATCCGCCGTCGCCAATGGCCCCTCCACCCGTTGGAGGAGGTACATATGCCCCTCGTGCATGCACCCTCGGTATATATAATCTGCAAAGTTTACTATCAGGAAGGACAAATGCCTCCACGGACTATAATTTACAAAGTCCAGTACTGTTTCTCTAATGATGCGTGTAATTTTAGTGTTTGTTGTGTCTATAATTTATTATCAATCCAATATGTTCAATTTTTATTATTACAATGCATATATTATCGAACTATTTTCCAATTTTTCTTATAATTTTTTTTTGTATCTTATAAGTGCTAGTCCAAAACCTGATATATTTATTACTGAAAAATGTGTTGAAGTTTTATATGTATCTTTGCTATGGCGTACCATGCAATCTGATTGGACAAAAAGATGACAAATATTAGGGTAAAAGAATTGTGTCAACGACGTAGCTTGCCGACAATTTTATTTTGCAAGATCTATGAATTGTGCCCTCCAATCAATTGGAACAAGGGCCATGCTGTCGGCTACCTTATTAGAAACTTGGCCTGGACAACCCTGCGAATACATTTTCCGTGTACATTGGGGACGATCGCACGGATGAGGACGCTTTTCAGGTTATTTATTCTTTCTAAACAGTATATGCAGTTAAATCCTAGCTAGCTTTCGATCGGGTGCTTCGGGAGGAGCAGAGGGGGATTGGGATACTTGTGTCTGAAAAACACAAGGCAACTGCAGCGTTTTACTCGGTAAAAAAACCTAAATGAGGTAATTAGTGTCTTTTATGTGCTACTACCCGGACTAATAGTGCTCCCACGTAACTTTACAGGTGCAGGCCTTCCTGGAGAGGCTCGTCGATTTTTCGCTGGACAACATTGTATGGAGCCTTGAGTGTAGATTGCTATTTATATGTTAGGATGTTGCTGGATATTGTAATATGTGAAGACTTGGTTACCTTTTTTTAGGGGTAGAGTTGATTAACTGAGATCACAGTGTGTACTGGTTCCCGAATAATAACCCGCCACATCCAAGCAGCAGCGGCGGCCCCTACCACAGCCGACTCATTTCCGTGTCGCCACTGCTCTGGTCTCTGTTCGGCCACCAGGCACCAGTAAACACACTCAATAAAAATAGGCAGAAATGGTCGAGCAACCTGGTAGAAGTCAGGGAAAACCTCTTTTTCACAAAGGATCATCATCCTAAGAATTACAACACATACACTTAACAAACTATGATCATCCTAAAAGTCATAACACATACCTTTTAGTAACCACTATCATCCTAAAAATTGTCAAGTACACCCGCAAAACAAATAGCAAGTCAAGGAACAACTCTTTTTCGCAAACTCAGTTACATCAACAATGTTCTACAAAAAAAAAAAGATCAAGGCACAACGTGCCTCAAAATAGTAACAAGCACACAAACATCTTGAACAATTGGTCCAGACTCCAGAGCCTCAAATTGCTATTTTACTAGTTACTATGAAGATGGACTCAGCTCCAATATTGACGATGCCTTTGACCCTTATTTGTCTGTTTAAAAAGGCTTCATAACAACTGAGGAGTGCTGCATTTGGCCAGCGTCAGTACACTGATACAGTAAGTAATCAACGGCAAGTGTCAGTATGCCGATAGAGTAACATAGCTTAAAAAAGTTCAAAGGAAGTCTGTATCAAACTAACACTCAACAATATTCTTTACTGGTTCACCCCCAAAAAAGAATCATGAGAAGTGTCCGTTTTAGCCAGGTAAATACTTTAACACACACCGCACAAAAGCCCAATGGTTAGTATCAGCCTAAGATGATACAAAACCCCAAAAAGGACATGAGAGTACAAGATGATATAGGTGCTAATATGATAACCAACCATGAGTCAAACCTGGTGCCTTTAGATTAAGAATATTTATCCAGCATGCTTTTAATTTGTTCAGGGAAGTAGTTACAGGAATCTCTAATTTAGAAAACCCCTTGTAACATTTTGTTACAGCGATCACAGAAGTAGCATGCTTATTAAAAAAAAACCACCATTGCTAGAAATCATGGAGGTTTATCTGCAATGTTGATTGAACCTTTTCGTGAGTAGCACTACTGATCACAAGCTGTGTTTCAGGAGCAATACTACTGAGGTTTCCATGTTACAGACAGCCACATGAAACCTTTACGGCTTTACACAAACTACAAAGTTGCTAACTTTGGGGCTATTCAGATACTACTAACTATTCCTTACACATGATCTAGAAACATGATGAAAGCCATTAATCTCTCAACCATCAGCAACTTTTGGTTCAATCTAGGATGCAGGAGAAAAAAAGGTTCAGAGAATTAGTACATGCAGCCCTGCAGTCCTATGAAAGCATATCTTATCTACTGTGAGAAACAACATTTCCTCTATGTGCTCTTGTGCAAAGACAGGAAGTAACCTGTAGTTTTCTGTATCTTACTTGTAAAATGTATACAGCAGCAAAGGAAGACTACCTATAATCTTAGAAAAGATCACAAGTTCAGAACTAAAGAGCAAGAATGGAGCGGATAAATCTTACAGCCAGCACTAGAAAAGAAACATCCTACAGGTTGTCTAGCACAATAGCTTTTCCCCAAGCTAACAGCCCAAAATCAGGCTATTAAGGTCACTGAAATGCCATGCAAACAGAGTAGTTAACATAGGGTAAACATATATATTGCTAATGCTCCACCAAATACAGGATATACATGCATTGCTGCTCTACGCTAGCATTTTCTCGACTGCTTGACTAAAATAACAATGTAATAATTAATTGAAGTACACGGTCACATACACTAGGCTAGAAGGCCAAAATCAGTGTGGCAACTGAAATCTTTACAACACTGTGCTTATTTATACTCCACCAAATACTGGCCACTGGGTGTGCTACTGTAAGTTACTCCGTAGCGTTTACTGGACTAAAGTGGCAATGTAGTCGTTAATTGTGAATAAAGCAGAGGCAGTGTACAAATGGCTCCCCCGTAGATGGACTCGCCACCTCTGCCGGTTCCAGTAGGATTCCCACCTTGCACAATGAAATCCTAAAGAGGAACAAGAACAGCATCCACCCATTAAGCAACTGGGGCAATTTGTGCTTCGATCCACAAGAACATGTATTCATGTACTACACCAGGGCAGAGGCAGGCCGGATGCTCGGATCTACAGCTACCAATGACACGGATGGAATGAATGGAAGGGAAGGGGAAGGGCATACATATTGGTGGTCGTCGTCGGCAAAGCACACCGCTTGCCCAGCCGTCGCCGCGGAGAGACGCGCCTACAGGAGCTACCACTCAATACAGGGGATAATGGAGGAGAAATGGAAAGGAATGGGATGACGTGGAGTGACGGGGGAGGGGATGAGGCGCGCCTGGATCCAGACGCCGCCGGAGTCGGCGGCAGTGCTTCTTGGACCAGTCGGACTGGAGTGGCGGCAGTCGTGGAGAGGCCGGGACGGCCAGGAGGCGTGGTAGCGACGGGTGAGGTGAGGGGCATGAGGCGGAGGCGAAGACCAGAGTTTTTTTTTCTTTTTTTTTTCTTTTTTATTATTTAATTATTAGCAGCAGAGTCCGAGGAGGCGAGGATTCGAAGCCTCTCCTCCCATACAGCTTGATGCTGCTTTTATTTTTTTTATATAAAGAAAAAAACCGCGTCTGTATTACATGTGTACTGTCCTTGTAGGGTCCCAATTGCCTTTATCACGGGCAATGAGATAGGACGGAGATGCTCGAGGTATAGGTTTGGGATCAATTCTGTGGGATCTTGTTTTTTGGTACAAACGAGTTTAAGGGGCAATAGTGAAAATTTCTTTGGCAATAAGAAGTGAGTAAAGGTAAGTAGTGGTGTCATCCGATAGGTAATTTTATAGTTTGACATAAAATTTTAAAGAGACAATTACTACAATATATAGTTTTTTGTCTCGTAATAATTTTTTATCTCTTATTTTACAGATATATAAAAGTTGAATAGCAGCAACTACAACAGTGAGAAAATAGTCTCATGATCCTTAATTTTATCTTAGGAAAACTTGTTTCTTAAACAATCATTTCTTTGTTTCACCTCATACTTTCTCCTGCACATCAATCATTAGTAATCCTATATGACACTATATGGGGGCACCTTTGAGACGGTTGATGTGTAGCGATATACATATACTAATATAATTTTGGGAACATTAATTATTTTCTATAATTCTGGGAAAGTATTTTGGTGCTATAAAAATCTATATAATTTATCCTATCTGATAGATTTTCTTTTTAAAACTATAAAGGTACATGTATGTTTTTAAGAAAACTAGATTCATTTTCATTTGTTTTATCACTATGAAAGGGTTCATGATGGAGGTGATTTGGAGATTGTTTCGTTCGACTCGAGTAACAAAAAATGTTATTAAATAATAAATGAAAGTTAGAACTAGTGTCATAGAAGGGATAACAAAAATTTCCAGGGCCAACAAAGGAATTGATTTATCTTCCGACGTCAAATAAGAATTTTTCTCAAACATAACTAAGGGAACTGAGCTTGGGTGAAATTTTGGGTTTCAAATTGGATATTTTAATTCTACTGTATCTATCCGATTTTCGAACTACTGGATGCCAATTGGATATGGTCGGCATTCATATTAAGCTCATCTTTTATATAAAATTTTTAGCACATTCTCTTTGGTTCTCTGTAGAATCCCATGGGAAGCTTTCAGATGCACCAAACAAGACATGCAACTCCAATTGATGAAAATGGCATGTATCTGCTGCACGAGCGAACACTTCTAATGTTAGATCTTACACTTAATACTGTCCTTTGACGCTAAGTTTAAAAAGTGAATCCCCACGCGTGTGCGCGAAATAATCGTCAGCAAACGCAGCCTAGTCTGCTGATACTGGATCACGGCGGTGGCACACGCACCTACGCTGTCCGGCGATGGCCGCTCCAAACTCGAAAGGCGCTTGAATTGTAACAGTTGTGATTAATCAATGCTTTTCTTACGACGAGGACGACGACGACAACAACAACTAAATAATAATAATTACAGTCAATAATAATAATAATAATTGGATGCCAATAAAGTATTTTATGCTTGAACTAAAAAGAACTGCAGTATTGAGGCACAGTAAAATAGAAAATGTTGTCTTGTCCATGATATTGCAGTATGTAATAATACACATTAGAACACTGCATATAAGGGATTTGTTTTCAATGATGAACATCAAATATCCGTTGTTCCTCGGTCAAGGAACTGCTCCAGTTCAACTATACTTTCATTCTCAATCTTCTTACACCCACAACAAGAGCTGTGGCTATAATTTCTTCTTATTTTTGCCTTACCATCGCTAAGCTTGATGTAATTACAGAGATTCAGGGGACTCTTCTTATCAGTGCGTGGCCATATGACGATGTTTCAGCGCTCTCCAACCAATGTCATGCCTATAGAACCCTTCTGGCCAGTCAACAACGTCAAGCGCATCATATGCTTTGGCCCTTGCTTCCTCGATGTCCTTGCCCTTTGCTGTAACCCCAAGAACGCGTCCTCCAGCAGCAACAAAGTTTCCCTCTGTATCAAAGGCAGTTCCTGCATGGAATATTTTTACTGCAGGAGAAACCTGCTCAGCTTCATCAAGATTTTTAATTACAGACCCCTTCTTGTAAGCCCCAGGATACCCTTCACTTGCCATCACGACCACTGTTGCCAGCTCAGGCGACCAGGTTAGTGAAACCTTGCCTAGTTCTCCCCGACAAGCAGCAAGTAGATCTTACACTTAATACTGTCCTTTGACGCTAAGTTTAAAAAGTGAATCCCCACGCATGTGCGCGAAATAATCGTCAGCAAACGCAGCCTAGTCTGCTGATACTGGATCACGGCGGTGGCACACGCACCTACGCTGTCCGGCGATGGCCGCTCCAAACTCGAAAGGCGCTTGAATTGTAACAGTTGTGATTAATCAATGCTTTTCTTACGACGAGGACGACGACGACAACAACAACTAAATAATAATAATTACAGTCAATAATAATAATAATAATTGGATGCCAATAAAGTATTTTATGCTTGAACTAAAAAGAACTGCAGTATTGAGGCACAGTAAAATAGAAAATGTTGTCTTGTCCATGATATTGCAGTATGTAATAATACACATTAGAACACTGCATATAAGGGATTTGTTTTCAATGATGAACATCAAATATCCGTTGTTCCTCGGTCAAGGAACTGCTCCAGTTCAACTATACTTTCATTCTCAATCTTCTTACACCCACAACAAGAGCTGTGGCTATAATTTCTTCTTATTTTTGCCTTACCATCGCTAAGCTTGATGTAATTACAGAGATTCAGGGGACTCTTCTTATCAGTGCGTGGCCATATGACGATGTTTCAGCGCTCTCCAACCAATGTCATGCCTATAGAACCCTTCTGGCCAGTCAACAACGTCAAGCGCATCATATGCTTTGGCCCTTGCTTCCTCGATGTCCTTGCCCTTTGCTGTAACCCCAAGAACGCGTCCTCCAGCAGCAACAAAGTTTCCCTCTGTATCAAAGGCAGTTCCTGCATGGAATATTTTTACTGCAGGAGAAACCTGCTCAGCTTCATCAAGATTTTTAATTACAGACCCCTTCTTGTAAGCCCCAGGATACCCTTCACTTGCCATCACGACCACTGTTGCCAGCTCAGGCGACCAGGTTAGTGAAACCTTTCCTAGTTCTCCCCGACAAGCAGCAAGCAGAACCTGTGCTAAGTCAGACTCTAACCTCATCATCAGAACCTGAAACAATAAGATGAATTAGTAGAGAAGTGTTGACCAGAAGTTTAGGTTGTGAACATGACAGGGTATATAAAACTTAATAAGTTCATAAAAGATGTTTGTCCTTTTTCAGTTATTATTTATTTCTTTAAAGAGACTGCCAATGAAGTCTTGGTACTGCAATGAACATGCCAAAAACTTTTACCACTCAGAACTGCTGTGTTCGACTGTTCGGCAAAATGTTACTTGACAATGACATAGCGATATGGGCATTTTGTTTCGAAATAGGGTTCAAATGTTAGCTTGACATTCAGAATCTTGCTGCATGAACCTTATTAAACAACCAAACAGCGGTGTGTACTAGTAGTGTAGCATATGACTGCTTATGTCACGAGTCCAAATAAAGAATTGGGTAGTGTATAAATCCAACAGATATTTAGAGGATCAAATAGCGCTCCAGGTGTTAGTATGCAGTAAAGATATGCTAAGTCAAGTGAGTAGTAATATAGAGGACCACAAACCTGGCATTCTGGATCTCCAAAGCGCACATTGTATTCAATAAGCTTAGGAAGTCCAGACTTCTTCTCAATAATAAGCCCAGCATATAACACACCAACAAATTTACATCCTTCGGCCGCCATACCTTTAACAGTAGGGAGAATTATACTTTCCATTACCTTTTTCTTCAGTTCTTCTGTCACTATTGGTGCTGGAGAATATGCACCCATACCACCTGTATTTGGACCAACATCGCCATCACCAACTCTTTTATGGTCCTGGGCCGATTCAAGAGGCAAAGCAGTTTCTCCATCTACTAATGCAAAGAAAGAAGCTTCTTCTCCCTCTAAAAATTCTTCAATGATGACTCGTGATCCAGCAGAACCAAAAGAGCCTTCAACCAGCATAGTGTCTATGGCTTCAAATGCTTCATCTAAAGTCATAGCAACAACTACACCCTTCCCAGCAGCCAATCCATCAGCCTTAACAACTATAGGGGCTCCTTGATCCTTTACATATTGTTTAGCATCAGCAGGGTTTGTGAATGTTCGATACTGTACATGCAGAACACAAGTACTCAGTTTCAATTGTAACATGCTTAAGAGAAGGAAATTCACTCTGTAAATAAGTAGTGATTAAAATTTTGAAACAGATACAAATGGATGGGTCTCCTTGACTGGCAACAATTAAAAATTGTGAAATAGGAAAATGGGGGTATATTTCTTTCAAAAAAAAGAAAATGGGGGTATATGACTAAGAATATCTGTTCCTGAAGACAAAGGTAAATTTGGCACATAGAAAATAGTACTGGCATCTCTATAGCAAGCAAGTTAACTTCAGTTGAAGCATAATAACTATAAACTTCACGAATTAAAAGAGAAAGTACCTTTGCTGTGGGAATGTTGTACTTATCACACAGCTTCTTCATGAAGTCCTTCGACCCTTCCAATGCTGCAGCCTCAGATGAAGGACCAAAAGTAGGTATTCCAGCTTTAACAAGGTCATTTGCAAGACCAGCAACGAGAGGTGCTTCAGGTCCAACTACGACCAATCCAACGCCCCAATTACGACAGAATGAGATGACAGCTTCGCTGTTAGTTATGTCCAGGTCTGGTATACATGTGGCATCTCCAGATTGAGCTATGCCAGAATTACCAGGAGCACAAAAAACTGCATCACATGATGGAGAACGTTCCAAGGCATAACATAGAGCATGTTCCCTTCCTGCTCCACCAATGACCAGTACAGTCACCCTCTCTTCTGGATCAAAAGAACAGATTGATTTAATAAAGATTTTTTTCTTGAATGTGCTCTGGTGATCAGAGAAAATTAGACCCTTATTTTTATTAATTTATCATACCACCCTTTCTCATTCTCAGAGTACATCAAGTTGGATGTTTTCCTCAAAAGGCACCATGTCCTTGGTACTTTATTAAATGCAAGAAAATTGGAGGAGCCATGTATAAATAATTCAATGAATTTGCTCTCTATTCAGGATCACAGCAGCAGATCAAATTTCATGAAGGTTTTCCTCTGTTTGTTATGGTGCTAGAAAGCAACCTTATCTCAGAGTGCATAGTGTTTGAGGTTGTGCTCAAAAGACGTCATGTGTGCTTCAACTTCCAAGAGAGAGAAAATGGAAGCATGATGCTTAAATATTAAACGAATTTACCCTCTCTTGTGGTTGTGGATGCAATAAACAGATCAAATTCCATTCGATTAACCAGAACAGCTGCGAAGAATATCTTACCAGGAACCTTCAGGCTGCCATTAGTTGAAGAGAGTGATGTGTTCAGGCCTCCGCTCCTCGAAGCCATGACGATCAGGTTTGAACCATAGGCACGGTTGTCCACTCTGATGGGAGAATAAAGACCATCCGATGTCTGAGAAACTGGAAAAGACACTATGGACTTCAGGTATCCAGCAGGGACGTAGCTCTTCCTAGACGCCTTCAGTCCACACTTGATCGAAACTTTGGTGCTTGGAGAAGCGCATGCCATCACTCTTTCTTCTGCAGTCCAAACGGCAAGAAGCAAGCAGGGTGTTTAGTTCACTAGACTAGGCGCAAGTTCGTATTCCTTATAAGATCCAATCTAAAATATCTAATGTCAGGGAGTATTTTTCGGTGAACAGAAATCTATCTAGCTCGCTCATGGGCCCTCTCTCAATCGCCTCGCGCGGCGCGCCAGGCAGGCAGCCGGTCATGCCCATTACAGATTCCTGCATTCGCATGGAGGCCAGGCATGGCATGGCACCCCGTCTAAGCAATCCTCGGACGCCCACCAACTGTTCGACGAAACTCCTACAACGCCCTTACACCCTCCCCTGTCCAGCAAGGCGGCCAACACTACGTCAGAACGATGTGTGAACGGCATCCCCCGATCGAAGGTTCGAACGAGATAGTGCGCGCACAAGATTTGAAGTAAGGAGATGAGATAGAAGAAGCCCAGACGCGGCCAAATTAAGCAGCCGCAACTTGGCGCGCGGCTCTCCCACGAGCCACGAGTCAGAGATGGAGAAACAATCTGCCGCGCTCGTGGAATTGAATGCTCCCAGTAGTTGTTACCTGCGGAAGAATGAGGAGCTCGCCGTGAGCTGATGCGGGCGGATATGAGAGGAGCGAACAGAGCTGATTTCTTGGCGTCCGTGGTGGCGGGACGTTTTGTACTGCAGCCGAGGCGCCGCATTTTGCGCTCTGGTCCTGGTGTGGGGTGGGCCCTAAAAACACGTACCACCAGCACGATTATTTACATTTAATTTATAGAGAAAGAAGAGGACGAGTTTGGAAATATGACTCTGGTGGGTGAACGTGAACCCCAACCAACCAGGGGGCGGTGCGGCCGGTTGAGGAAAACGTGCAGCGACCCTGGGAGAGAGACAGCCCCGACACCGGCGGCGGTCCGCGGATTCTCACCGCCGTCCAACCCCTCACTCCCTTAATTTACCGACGACGTGCTATCGATTTTGATTTCCCTTTCATCCCAAGCTGCTGCTGATCACGGTTTTCAAGCTTTCAGCAGAAAGACAGTGTGCACCGGATTTACTTTATTTATTTACTTATTAGTCACGACTGGTGAGCTAGGGTGATGTCAAAGCCTCGGTGCTAACTTTAGTACGATGATGGCGTTGTCTGGTTTAGCAAAACCTGACATCTGGATATCTGATCCATACCGCCTCTCCCACTTTTCTTTTTTTAAATGTGTTTAAAGTTGTTGATCCCTGACTAATAAGACTAGCTTGAGAGCTTTGTAACTACCGTAGGATGATTCAGTTTAATTAGGATGATTGCATAATTTATTCAGTAGAAAGCAAACTACTTTTGAATTTTTTTATATCAATCAATCATAGGTTGTATACATAATCCATGCACACATGCTGCTGCTTTACATTGTTGTGTTTACTTAGAATAGTTTTTTTCTGAATATATCCATCTTTATTAATTATCCTTATTACTACTTCAGCTGATCTGAATTTCTGGTAACAGGGAAAAACTTTTTTTTCTTTATTACTTTTTTTAGGAGATTTTCTTTATTACTTCATCACAAGCCAAATAGAATTTTGGGCGAAGCCCAGTTGCTCCTCTTTAAATACGGGCCGAAGCCCAGTAACCTGCTGGCAGCGGTAGCTGCCGCGTTTCAGGAGTACGCCTCCGCTCTCTCTCATCGAGTCGCCGCCAGGGGTGGCCCACGCGTCAGTGTCCTGCCTCCTTCCCCCGTCCGCACGCGAGCACGAACCCGAACCAGCCAACGGTGCGCGCCGCTGCATCCAAATTGAGGCCAGCTTCTTTCTTACCAATGATGTCAATTTAATTTGTCACACCATACGGTTAAAAGTCGTCGCACTAAAACTCCATGCCAACTTACGTGGGAGCAGGGAATAGATGAAAGGACACAATGTTTGAGGGACCCTGTTCGTTGGATTGTTTCCAGCGAGCCAACAGTGTTTTTCTCTCAGCGAAAACCAGCGCCAGCCACCAACCAGTCAGTAGTGTTTTTCTTTCAGTAAAAACCAGCGCCAGCCACCAGCCACTAGCAGTGTTGTAGGTACGTGAAGCCAAAAAGTGACAAAGAAGAGTGTATAGGAATCAAATACCGCTTCACCGTCTTCTTTTTGTCTCGCTAGTGCATTTTCTACATACTAAGTTTTTCAGTTTTTCTATATACTCGGTTTTCGAGTTACCTGGGTACTCAAGGATAAGAAGCTGAGAAGGTTGATTTGAGGTTAGATTACGAGACGTTAAGGGTTTTTATCCATACATATGAATCCTCTCTTTATCTTTTGAGGATTACACAACACAGACACACATGCTCACATACATATACACACACTTATCCCTACGAATACACACGTAACTCCACCCATCTAAACACCTCCGAGAGAGAGAGACTGAGCCGATTTGATCTCGAGATTGACAATAAATCGGCTCTTTGGATTGGAAGAAACTAATTCAAGCAATATAACCCATTAATAGTTAGATAATGCATAGAGTCATCTTTTTTCTTCTGAAAAAATATGCCATAACTTGCACACTCATATTATTTGGAAACTCAATCTCTCTTAAAATTAAAATCTTTATGTGATATATGATTAAAAGGTGTGACCCTAACTAAATACAATCTGGATAATAGATTGTGGAAGAAGAGTGTAAAATGTTGCTTTCTTAATTCTAGTGAAATAATTATTTGGAGAGTTGAAGATATTTCTTTTAATATAACCCAACCTTTAAATGTGAATTACATGTTTAATGGGTGGTTACGAGGGGATCAAAAGAAAACTTTGTATCAAGCTTTAGTGTTGGCGTGCTCTATTTGTTGGGCAATTTTGTTAAGCAGAAATGATATAGTTTTTTTACAAGATATGAGTTTTTTCTCTATCTCAGGTGCTCTTTTTTGAAACACATTAATAAGGTTATCGATGCTACTACAAAAGGTGGAGGAAAGACCACATTGATGGCGTTCTAGTAACATACTTTCTTTTTGCTGGTGTCGTGATAATGAACAACTATATGGGACCAGGGGCAAAATTGATATTTCATCACATTTCTCTCTCCTATTTGGCTGGAAAACGGTATTTTATTGGTTGCGGTGTGTTTCAGCAAAATTATACAAGAATTAAGTGTCTAACAACATATAAAGTGGTCAACGGTGTGTCTCAGTATAAATACACTCCATTTTGCATGTTCTATAGCAATTTTTGTCTATTAGTTAATATAAAGTCTAGAATATTAATAATGTTCTCTTTTTTTTCTAAAAAACAGTCAATTAAGCAGATTGGATGGCCTTAAATTTGAGTGATGCGGCTACAGCCGGGAAGCCGACCAAATAGAGTGGGACGACCTTGAAAAAAAACCTTAGGCCGATAGATCCAATCCCCTCACTGTAAACGTACACAAATCATCCAAAGCTGAATCCATAACGGCATAACTTAAGAAAAAAAACTTTACCTTGTTTAGCATTGACATCATCATACAAATGTCTATGCTGTTAAGTGATCAGCATAACTAAAGAAAGTATTGTGTTCATGTTTTGTCCTCCCTTTCTTCCCTGCTATTGGATAATGGATATACAGTACTTTCCAAGCAGAGCGAGCATACGGAGTATGTTAAAATGGACAGCCATGGGGTCGTGCGCCCGTCGTTCTCTCATCTCTCCTACCAACGCCTTAGATCCTAAAAGTAACTCCCAAATTTACTATGAAAAAAAATTCCCATCGTATTAAAATGTTATAACATGCATGAAATACTAAATGTAGATAAAATCAAAACTAATTACACAATTTTGTTGTGCTCTGCGAGACGAATATTTTGAGCCTAATTAATCAATTTTTGGATAATTTTTCACAAATACAAACGAAATGCTACAGTAGCGCAATGATTACGAAGTGACATCTTACTCTCAAATTCAACCACCCATTTCTAACATCTAAACACGGCCCAAATCCAAATGTCTCTGTTAAAAAAAAACAAATGCGACAAAATCCAACGCTCGCCGCCGAGGACGACGCCCCGGTCGGACTCGAGCCAGCCACACCACACAACGAGAAATCCAAGAAAGACCACCTCATCTCCCACCATCTATCGGCTCATCCCCCTTCTCCAACAACGCCGCCGCCGCGCCGCAGGGTGGCCGCCGCCTCCCCCGCGGGCTCCGACAAGGTACCGCCGAATCCCGAAACCCTATGAGGCGCCGCTCCCGTTGTTGATTTTCTCGGCTTTGCGCGACGGGTGATTTGGCCGGCCCAGGGGAACGGGGAGGGGGCGGAAGGCTGGGATTTTCTTGGCCTCCGTCCCGGGCGGGGATTGGTTGGTGTCTGATTTGGTTTCTGTGTATCCGTCGGTTGCAGGTTCAGCGGGGGTGACGATGAACTTCAGGGACTGGATCTCGTACCGGCTAGGGTCGTCGCTGCTCTCCGCGAGGCCCTTCGTGCTCGCCGACGATGCAGCCTCCGAGGAAGATGCGGACGGTACTTTCTCCTCACTTCGTTTACCTGATGATGATTTGTTAGCATGAACAAGGGAGTGAGGGTTCTGATGGGCCATCTCGTAGTTGTGTGTTTCCTGATTACTTAAACCCACCTTTGAATCATACAAAATGGAATCAGATGAACTGATGGCCGCATGGTGCATTTCATGCCATTTGACATTGGTAAATGCTATAGTTATGGGTTGCCAAGCTTGTAGTGTTCCTGGCCGGGTAAGGAGGGTGATGCTTTTAGGCTTTTAGAATGTTTTAGGTTTCCTTGGGACTCGCTAGGATGCTTGACGTTTATGCCTTTCCACTGCCACTGTTAGAATGTGTCGGTGTCTGCTGCTCCACTATATAGTCTTGATGGAAAAATATAAGCTTGGGAGCAAGTGTTATCATTTCTTCTTCTTTTTTATGGGTATAATTTCTTCTTATTTTCTGTCAACTATATCATGATGCCATTTACTTTCCTGAAAACCCATGTTCCTACTTAGGTTTTCATTTTCGTCAAAGATGAACATTACTTAAGTCACATGTGTTGAAAGTTTATCCTTGGTTTCGTATTAGTCTAAATACAGCTCACTTGTTGAACTATGTGGTTCAGGTGCAGCACATAATGAGGAGACTGTTTCTGCCAATAGATTTCCTTCCAATGACAGCCGTGCATTAGAGGTCACAACCAACCCTAATGCTGGTGCAACTTATCCGGGTCTTGTTGAACGAGATGATAATAACAAGAAATCAGATCCACTGATGAAAGTTGAGGCGCTTCAAATCAAGTTTCTGCGGCTAGTATACAGGACTGGAGTGCCTCCCAGTACTGATGTAGTTGCACAGGTCCTTTACAGATTGCAGCTTGCAAACTTGATTAAAGCTGGTGAATCAGATGCCAGGAGAACCAACCTCGCTATCAACAAAGCCAGGGTTATATCAGCACAGCAAGAAGCACCAGGTGGCCCTGATCTCGATCTCCCCTTGCGAATTCTTCTTCTAGGAAAAACTGGTGTGGGAAAGAGTGCCACAATCAACTCAATTTTCGATGACACAAAGGTTGCTACTGATGCACAAGTTCCTGCTACTCATAGGATAAAAAGGATTGAAGGAACAATAAAAGGAATAAGAGTCACAGTTATCGACACACCTGGCCTGATGCCTCATTACCATGGCCAAAGGAGGAACAGGAAAATTCTGAATTCTATCAAGCGCTACATTAAGCGGTCCCCACCAGATATCCTCTTATACTTCGAGCGACTGGACCATATTAACAGCAGATACAGTGATTACCCGCTGCTGAAGCTTATGACTGACATTTTGGGTTCTTCAATGTGGTTCAACACTGTCCTTGTTATGACTCACTGTTCCTCGTCTCCTCCTGAAGGGCCAGATGGTTATCCTTTGGAATATGACGCCTATACTCGTTACTGCAAGAATGTGGTGCAGCGGCATATCCAGGCAGCAGCTTCCAACATGCAGCTAGATAATCCTGTTGTTCTGGTAGACAATCATCCTCTTTGCAGACGTAACACCAAAGGTGAAAGAGTTTTACCAAATGGGCAGGTATGGGTATCAGAACTGCTGCTGCTGTGTGGGGCAACTAAATTGCTGGCAGAAGCAAATTCCTTGCTTAAGTTCCAAGATAGCTTCCTACTGTCACAGGCGAATAACAGGCTACCTTCACTGCCTCATCTTCTTTCTTCGCTCCTTAAGCCTAATCCTTCATCAAGTTCAGATGGTATTGACAGTGAATTGACAGAAATGTCAGATGAGGAGGATGAATATGATCAACTACCCCCCTTCCGCATTCTAAAGAAATCTGAATATGAAAAGTTGACAAATGAACAGAAGTCTGCATATCTTGATGAACTGGACTACCGTGAGACTTTGTACCTAAAGAAACAGTGGAAGGAGGGAATCAGAAGGCAAAAGCTTACTGAAGCTCAGAATGATGAAGTCGCAGATGATTATGAAGAGAGTGCATCCCCAGAGGTTGTGCACATGTCAGATATGGAAATTCCACTAAATTTTGACTCTGATTATCCTGTGCATCGCTACCGCCACATCATAACAGACGATCAGTTGTTTAGGCCAGTTTTGGATCCCCAAGGATGGGACCATGATATTGGGTTTGATGCGATCAATTTTGAAGCATCTCGAGATCTAAAGAAGAATGTGTCTGCAGCAATTGCAGGACAGATGAGAAAGGACAAAGAAGACATGTATATCCATTCAGAATGTTCATTAAATTATTCTGATCAGAGAGGCTATTCCTTGATGGGGGGTATGGATATGCAAACAGCAAGCAGAGATCTGGTTTGTACCGTTCTTGGGGATGCCAAGTTCCGCAATTTGCCTTGGAACACTACTGGAGGTGGCATTTCTGTTACCAAGTTTGGCAACAAGTACTTTGCTGGGGCCAAGTTAGAAGACTCCATCTCCATTGGGAAACGAGTTCAACTGGTAGCCAACGCTGGTAGAATTGCTGGCTGTGGACAAGTGGCACATGGAGGTGGTGTCGAGATAACTGCACGGGGGAAAGATTATCCTGTGAGGGAAGAGAGCATCACCTTGGCGGTCACTGCTTTGTCTTTCGAAAAAGAAACTGTAATTGGGGCCAACCTTCAGTCAGACTTCCGAGTGGGCCGTGGATCGAAAATGTCAGTCGGCGCTAACCTAAACAGTAGAAATCTAGGCAAGCTCAGCATCAGGACTAGCACATCAGATCATGCTGAGATAGCACTGATAGCAGTTGTCTCATTGATCCAGTTCTTTAGGAGAAGATCAGGATCAGCTGATAAAGGCGACAAACAGTTTGACACCTACCTGGATGAGTAGATTGCAGCTATAAAGAAAAGACAGCCATACCGTGCTTTTACATGTTCAGCAGGGGTTCCAACTTGTACAGAGTTCTTGTATATGAATTATCAGTATTATAGATATGAAGATGGCATTTTCCATGAGAAGAGTTGTTCTGCTTCTAGGCCAGCCACTAGGTTTTAATAATGTAATCAGGCGCAGTTTTGAGTTTTGATAGCCAGTACTGTCATTTATCCAGTCACTGTTAATTTTTGTTTTCAATCTTGCAAGTAAAGCAGAGATTTTGTTGAGATAAAGATGCGATTCTTAGCCACTTTTTGGTGGGAAAGTTGGCATGGCTATCTTTATTTTTCTCGTTTTTTTTCTTTTTGCGAAACCTTTCTCGTGTTAATGCTTCGTTGCTTTACAAGATATCCAAGAGAAGCTTTATTAGTGCAGTGCATGAAGCTGTACATGCACAAAACAAAAAACTTTCAAAGCTCCTTGCAACAAATTTCAACAAAACACTCGACCATCGCAGCAATTTTTACGAGGCATGGCAAAGACGTAACCATCAACTACTCTTCGTAGAAGCATAGCGAAGATAAAGTAGATACCACACCCAGTTGTGTCCATCGCTTGCCATCACAGGCGAAGCGCACACTACAATAGAGATACTACGGCAACCATATAACGCAGCACAGGTTCAAGTCTCCGGATCACGCACGCTGCCACCACACCGACCATGTTTTAGCACCTACGGAATGTCTGGGCATTAGCGCCTACGAAATGTCTGGGCATTCGATTATGCATGCGAAGCATCAACATCTACGAGATTGGTTCCGAGCAGGGGACCCAAAGTAAAGCTGAGGAAGCTTGCTCTTCACGAGCTGGAGGCCTGGAAGGTGTCCGGCTTGTGCTTCTCCATCAGACTTGTCAGGGCTGCGTCGAGCTCCTCCTCCAGCTCAACCTCCTTCTTCATGTACTCTTTCTTAAGCTCAATCTTCTTCTCCTCGTGGGCTTTGACCAGTTCGTCCCGCTCAGCCTCAAACTCAGCCACGTCCTTCACCTGGCCGTCAATGAACTTCTGCACATGTTCCTTCCTGCATAAGACAGTGTGGATGAGAACGGATAAGAGCAATCGATATGCACTTAGAAATTAAGATGTCAACATTGAGAAGCAATCTTGGCAAGTTATGCATTGAGACGGAACATTTCCATCCCCAAAACAAATGTTTCACTATATTCATAACTCCAAATGCAGGCTTGGCACAATACCATCCAACTGTAGATTAGGCACACACCTTAGCCTGCGATCTTCGGTGGTTCCAGAATCCACATCAAAGCGCCTAGCCTTTGAGCGCTCTTCCTGCAGCAACTTCTCAAATTCTTTTTGTTTAGCCTCTGTAACCTTGTGAATACGCTCAATTTCATTGTGGAAAAAGTCCTCCTGGTACTTCATCTGCAAAAGCAAGGAAACAAGGTCAAGAAGAGGGGTAACTTGAGATGGATGGTAGCATGAATCATATGGCAAAAGTTTTGGAGTGCAAAACAGAAATTGCGACTCTCCCCGCAAATTCCTAATCATTTGTTACTCAAGTCATTGACACGGACATAGGTGACAAAAAATGTTTGCTGTGCAGATATTCATTGGTAGAAAATACTATATCTACTTGGGTAACCTCATTACCTCTTGCTCATACTCCAAGTGCTTCTCTTTGGCTTTATCCCTGATAAATATATTCTCTTCCATAGTCTCACGAAGCCTCTGGGTAACAACACCCAAGGTTTCTTCCACTGCTTTAGAGCGTTGCTCTGTCTTGACCACCTTATTCTTCAGATAATTGAGTTGTTGGTTGTCTTCACTCATCTGTTTCATTGGAATCACCACCATCTCATTGTAAGACCTCATATCATACTTCAGACGGCTTTTCCCTGAAATTGTAGTGAAGATGAAATATACATCCATTAAGTTAGAAAAACTAGATCCTGTCTTGTAGATGCACCATAACTAGTGTGGCTTTATGTATGTATTACAAAAATACTACACTACTTGTTGAATTGGAGCCACTCAAGAGCAGTTAGCAGGTGATGCATTTTCACAAACAAGACAACAATGACACACAAAGAAGCATCGCTTTGATGATTCATAAGTTATCATCATTCAGGAAGCGATCTAATGGCCTGCTTGGATACATGGATCTAGGATCATCCTTATGATTTAGTTCAAAAGATTAAATCCCAAAAGTTCCTACAGGAAGCCTCTTTTTAACAGGCACTTGAGGAAGAGAGAGACAATAAACCAAAATGAATACCCAGAATTGATTAACCTATGTAAAGGAAAGAAATCTTCAGATACGAGATCTTCAGACTAGAGTATCTTTCTTACTCAAAGTAAGCACTGTTTTTCAGTTGTGCTAAACTATGAATTAGTCAGTTGTTACAAATTTACCAAGATTTTGCTGTTATGGAACTACACACAAGATGCTTTCATCTAAGTGCCGCATCCAAAAGTACAAATAAACAAGTTCTTTTGAAAAGCCTAATTCCTAACAGAGCATAGAGTTCCAAATAGATTCAGCAGGATGTGAAAGGAAAAACAAAAGAAGATCAAGCCCAAAGAGAAATAATAGTACCAGTATACTATTGAAACATGCATTATCAGTGGGTCAACAAAATGATTACTAATATAAGTAACAAGTATGAATAATAGTATAAGGCAATGAAATGGAAGAATGGTAATATTGAACTTCACATGTCCCTATGATTGCACATGCGTAAAAGTTCTATTCACTGATGACAACAATCATTATTCAAGGCATAAAGAATTCAGGGAAAGGTTTCACTAAATCCAGTTGTTTTAACAGATAAATAAATGCATATACAGAATCGAAAGCACTAATTTTATAAGAAACAATACCCTGGCAGTGTTTGTTGAACGTCTCCATATCCTCTTTATCTGCTAGAAATCCGTATAGTTGTCTCTTCCCACCAGGTAAGAATGGAACCCTGCGGTGCTGCCAAGTATCCCTGTCCGTACCTTGAGTAACAAAGTGCCTATGCAGACGTTCTGCCTCCATATAGCCAACAGCTGAGTTTTCAAATATCAACAGACTCATCCCACGGTGACCAGATGGACCATAGGCATGGCGTGCCTTAGTCGCTGCATATTCACCGAAATAATCAAGGAGTTCTTGGTTCCCCATGCCCTTCCACTACAGCAGGCCAAAGAATAAACAGAAATCAGAAGACAATTTAACTGTATACCCTTGAAGAGATAGGTCATTTTTCTCCAACTATATCAAATAAACCCTAAGTAGCAGAAACACACATTGAGTGCAAAAAAAGAGTGGAAAAACAATTATAAAAGAGAACTAGTGAAGGTTAAACTTCAGACAAATGTTATATAATAGTTGTAAATATTCTAAACTCTCTGCTCAAAAAGTTGTTGGGACAAAATGCATTGAATTCAATTTTAAGAATGCTAATTAACTATAAGATAATAAAGAGGGTCAATGGGATCAACTGAAAGTGAACAAAACAGCAATATAACATCTTCGCAAAGAAAACACATTATTCATTGTAACTGATCCACTTAGGAAGCATATTGATCAAATGCTCTAACAAGATGCAAGTATAAACTTGCACTCACGTCTCACAATGGATAGAGGGAACCCAACTGCAAAATCTATGTTTAAACTTCAATAGCATTCACATGAAAAGAATATTACAACCAAGTTACCTAGTCAATATCACAATATACCCTCAAGTAGACAAAGAACATAAACATAAGGTGAAATGGTACAGAAAGCAAACAGTGTATTGACATAGTGGAAGGCAAAAATATCAATCACCTTATCATCATCATCTTTTTCCAACAAGGTGTTCATAACAATAACCATTGGTGGCCACACTATCTCACGATCAGTGCTTTCTCGCAGTCCTTTCCATTTCCCGAACTGTTCGCCAGCTGGTACCACCGAAGTACCCCTGCGAGATAGCTCCTCTTCCAGCAATGCAGCCAATTCTCTGTGAAGCTTAACCCTTGTAGAACCCTTTGTTCTAGCATGAGTCATCAAAGGCTGCAGCCCTTTGTACCAGTCGATTGCCCCAGGTCCATTTTTGCATGCCGGGCAATGCCACTGCCTAGTCTGTTCATTTATCTGTTCCACGCTCAATGTATCCAAGACTTCAAAGAAACTTTTGAACCACTTGTTCATCTTTCGAGTCTCGAAACTTTTCTCGCTGGCATCTGAGTCATAGTCATCGCTGAGATCATCACTCAAATCATCATCGTCATCATCATCTGATGCATTGGTACCATCAACATTCTCCGACTCAGGGTCAGAACCAGATGGAGGAGGAGCATCCTTCTCGCTTCCAGAACCAGATGTGCGAGACCTGGACTGCCACTGCCAACCATTTGCCAGAGGTGCAGTCACAACAGGGCGTGGTGCTTGCGGTTCTCTTTCCATAGCCCTTGTTTGTGCTGGCGGTCTAGGATTGCCTCTGTTAGCACCACCGCGATCTGATGATTGAACCCAACTAGTTCCAGAAGGGCGCGAGGAACCATTGCCACCCCATGCTGGCCTTGCTGTGTTAGGTGCAGCATTTGTGGAACTCCAAGGTGCCCACTGTCTTCCAGTGGCTTGTCCTGGTTTCTTTGACTTCTTCCCAATGGTTTCCCAGCCAGCATCTGTGTGCAGGATAGAATTATACAGTGTTAGATAAATTAGTCTTGACAATGCACATTCCACTTTGAAACAGAAAAACGGTGCATAGTCTTAACTCTTAAATGATGCAAGGAGAGCTGCAGGAACTAGGTTACAGTAATCTCGCAGCTATCATAGTTCTATAGTAGCTAAATTAGCCAAAAGCTATCACATGGTACTAATTGTCAAGAAATACATCTGCCATTACAGGCTCAAATCAAGATATCACTTGGTAGCTGATCATGCATAAGCATTTAACATGACATGAAACAAGCTGGTAAAGTGTTTACATCTTGTACAATAAGTTATGGCACTGAGTTACACTCCAGAGAAAAATATGCATATAACAGTCAAAAATGGATATAGACAACACCACTGTAGGAATAACATACTGCCATCACACAACTCTTATCCCTTCCACCAAGTATTTTACTCCAGAGTTGTTAAAATGAACAGAAAGGTAGTTTGCCAGATCTGCAGTGTCAAACCTGTGTGTACTAGCAAACCTATTAGTTATCACTTATCAGCAGTAATTCAGTATGTTAACAGGCCCCCATGGAAGAATCAGCCAAACTCGAACATAAGCTAAATCAGGGAGCGGAAAACAACAAAAACCAGTCACCACCAACATCTATGCAACTAAACTTTATAGTCCCTCATTCTGTAGGATAACATTTTCAATGAAAAAACACAACTACCACCGAGAGAAACTTTATAATTCCTCTTTTGTAGGATAATGACAGGACGTCCCAGAGATGCAAGAGTATATTTACGATTAAAATACCCGCTAACATACACGCCACAAATTAAAACACAACAGAACATATCCACAAGTTCTTAAATCTTAAAACGAAAAAACTGAGAGGAACACACCTAATAAATTGTGCTTCGTACCGAGCACACGAATCCCACCTAAATGCTTAAATCCCACCGAAAACAAACGCAAAAAAAAAACAGAGTGAAAAAAACAATCCATCCCAAATCGAGCAACGCACCCCCAAACCAAGCAAATCGCCCGCACCGCGCGATCACGGAACCAATCGCCTAGACGAATCCGCAAGTACAAACGCACGAGACGAATCAGATTCTCGGAACAAAAATTCCCCCGCAGCGCCACCCTAAACCCTACCCCCGCCCCCTAAACGATCCGGCATTGCGCGATCCGTCCACCAACAGGCCACGGAGAGGGAGGTGAGGAGAGGCGGGAGGTGCTCACCGGAGCCGGGAGGCCCGCCGCCGCGGCGATCGCCTGAGCCAGACATGGATCGATCGGGCGCGCCTCTCTCTTCTCCGCGGCGTACTGGGGTTTTAGAGATGGGGGAAGTGGTCGAGTGGGGCGAGACGCCGTGACGGTGAGCGGAACGGAGCGGGGAGGCGGGCTATATATAGGGACGGAGACCACCAGGCGCCGCGGGAGCGCGGTAACGGCACCCCGTCGAGGTGCGCGCACCGCGGCGCACGGTGGGCTCGTGTCGCTCGCCGCCGGGCCACCTCTCCCTCGACGACGCATCTCACTGACAATTTGGGACCACCTTATGTGTGGCCCACAGTTCAGTTGCAAGGGTAGGTACTCGTTGTGGTGTGACGGGCTCCCCGCGCTCCTCGTCCCGAGGGGAGGCGCACCCGGCCTGCGACGGGCCCACCGTATCATGCGCGATCAATGAGGTACGCTGCCAGGTGGGGCCCGCGGTCGGCCCTCCTGACTGCCCCTCCCGCGTGAACGTGGGGGGTCAATGTGAGTCAACCACGGCAAAGCACCGCGCGAGAGAGGGATGGGCCCGGATGTCAGCGTCGGCAAAGCACGATTGGGTTTTTATTATTGATTGGATTTTGGTCATTGATGGTTGGGATTGGCTTGATCTGGCTTTTGTTTGGTGAGGATTTGAATGAAGCGTTTCATGAGGCTGTAATTACGTTGATCATTATTACTAGCTGCTTGGTGCTTGCTCAAGTTTCTCCAATGTTCTCTGCTCTCTGCTCCTTCTCATGCAGATGGTGTTTCTTTTTCGCGGAACATGTTGTGGTGTTGAGGAAAAGGTCTGCATGGCTGTTTCTTTTCACCTTTTGTGTGCGTAAAACAGTGGATTCATGTGCTACCTCCTTCGCGTGGGTGCTTTGCTATGTTTGGTCCCCTTTCTTTCGGCTTTACATTTCCGCATAATGCTTGGTGTTTGGAAGGGATGACAAGATGACTTTTCACCAATGATTGGTGAAGAGTGAGCATCCATTTGGGTCTTATCTTTTTCCTTAGTTTGTTCCCTCGTCTACTCCATCATAAGCTCAATGAATCCCAAATTCAACATTGTTCTTCGTATTTAGAGAAATGCAAGCCTACTTCAAAAAAACTTCGAATAACAATCAACAGTGAAGCAATTTCATCCTAAATGCTCATGCTCATATGAACTATTGATTTTGTGCCAGTATGTTGGGTACAGAAGACGTACTCTGTATATGTAAAGTTAACTCGAATGCATCACAAAGGGGAGGCACTAGTAAGATTCAAGACATAGGGAGAACGCCATGGAAATTAGTAACAGTGTTTTATGTAAATCGGATGAAAGGGACACTTGTTTGAAGAAGCATCTGATATTCGTCTTTGCCAAAAGAAAAAATGCAGTGGTCAATCGGTCATGGCTGCAATCTGTTAGTTGTCTACACAAACAGCTCGACGGATTCATGCCCTACGTGTGTTCCCCTTGTATGATCTCATCTTGCATTATTTCGCTTTTTTATTTTCATGAATTATGTTTTGGGCACTATGAGATGGTTTTCAGGTGACGCAACTGTTGGGAATAATATGATAGAGATGATCTTACTTACACCTTTCACCGGACAATATTATTGGTGCTTTCTTTTTTCTTTTTCCTTTTTTGAGGGAAATTAGTGTACATTTTTTGTTTTCCCCAGTTAGGCTAAGCCCCAACATGCCAGCTGCCAACACGGCCCGCTCGACATATTTTGTTACGGAAATAACACTTTTACAGCAAACTTGATTATTTATTACCGTTCACGTGTTGATCGATGCTTGCAATTTCTCGAATGTCGCTCAATTCCTTTGTGCACCAAATTCCGTGAACCATTCTGTGCACACGTAGTGACTTTGCCCAGGAGCCAGGAATATGGCGCTCTTAATGTTTTAGAAAAAAAAAATGGCACTCTTCCAGATGAGGATTACCAAGGCTACACGTCTGGTTAGCATCATATTCATAGACGTAGCCCAGTCTTTCACGCTCCCATGCTACAGCGACCATACAGAGTTGTTCAGGCAAGCAGCCGCCACTGGGGCATGTTTTAGCATCATCTAGAGTGTCTAGGCACTCTGATGCTGGTCTCATTTGAGTTGTAAGACAGTCTTTGTGCTGCGTTTTACTCATTAGTTGTAAGCTCTCAGAGAACATCTGAGGGAGGAGCTTCTACGGTATTGGTTCCGAGCAGGGGACCCAAGATAAGCTGAGGGAGCTTGCTTTCATGAGCTGGAGGCCTGGAAGGTGTCTGGTTTGTGCTTCTCCATCAGGTTTGTTAGGGCAGCGTCGAGCTCCTTCTCCAGCTCCACCTCCTTCTCCATGTACTCTTTCTTTAGCTTCATCTTCTTCTCCTCGTGGGCTTTGATCAATTTATCCCGCTCAGCCTCAAACTCGGCTACATCCTTCACCTGGCAATCGATAAACTTCTGTATATGTTCCTTCCTGCACAAGACAGCATGGGTTCAGAGATGATAGGGGGAAACAGAAGGTTGACAAGTGATGCATTGAGATGAAGCATTTTCATGTCCCCAAACAAATCACAGTTTGTATTATTCATAACTCCAATCGCGGGTAGTCACCCACCTTAGTTTGTGATCTTCAGTAGTTCCAGAGTCCACATCAAACATTCTAGCCTTTGAGCGCTCCTCCTGCAGCAACTTTTCAAACTCCTTTTCTTTATCCTCTGTGGCCTTGTGAATAATCTCAATTTGATTATGGAAGAATTGCTCCTGGTACTTCATCTGCAAAGTATGGAAACAAAGGTGAAATTATAGCAAGGAAAAGGTAAAAGGAGACTGATGACCGCATGAATTTTATGGCAAAAGTTCTAGATTTTAAAAAGAGAAGTGTGACTCCCAGCAAATTCCTAATCATTTGTTAGTCATTGACAGAAACTTCAAGAAAATGATTCTCAGATGTGTGTTGGTTAAAAATATATCCACGTGGGGTAACCATATTACCTCTTGCTCATACTCCAAGTGCTTCTCTTTGGCTTTACTCCTAACAAATACAATCTCTTCCATAGTATCCCGGAGCTTCTGCGTAACAACACCCAGTGTTTCTTCCACTGCTTTAGAGCGTTGCTCTGTCTTAACCATCTTGTTCTTCAGATAATTCAGTTGTTGGTTGTCTTTATTCATCTGTTTCATTGGGATCACAACCATCTCATTGTAAGATCTCATCTCGTACTTCAGACGCCCTTTTCCTGAAATTATAGTGAAGATGAAATATATTAACAATGTTTCTATTGGGTCAGTAAAATGGTAAAAGTAACTGTTCAATGGATACATAACAACTGGCATGGCTGAACTTGGAGGCCTCATTTCAACAACAGGTTAAAGATCCACAATTTTAAGTGGACAACGTTGTACTGTTCTATAAGTCATATAAAAGAATATAATAGAGAATAGTTCAGTCATAAAAGACAAATTCAACCATGGAGAGACTCCCCCTGGGCTTTTTTCTAAGAAGGTACCGTGCTTATGAATAGTTCAGTCATAAGTGTGGGTGGCCCATTTTCACAAAAGCTAGACATGGTAAGTTATCACCACACACACAGGAAGCAACTTAATGGCCTGCTTGGATACATGGAGGGATCATCCTTACGAAGAAGAGAGCTGCACTAACCAATTGAATGCTCAGAACTGATTGGCCTATAAAAAGGAAAAATAAATCTGCAGACTAGAGTTTTCTTACTCAAACTAAGTGCCATTTTTCCGTTGTTGCGTTGCCCTATGGAATCAATTAGATGGGGGGGATTGTTACAAATTTTAGCAAGACTTTGCTGCTATTGCTCTCTCAGTGAGTGAACAAAATGATTACCAGATGTCAAGCATAAATGTCCAACTTCATGCGGCCTTATGATTACTATAAAATTTTATGGCAAAAAGTATATTCCACACATGCGTACAAGTTCAATTCACACTTGACAATGATCATTACTCAAGGCATAAAGAATTCATGGAAAAGTTCACTACATTCAGACATTCAGTTGTTTTACAAGAAAAATAAGCATATATACAGAATAAAAGGCATTAAATTTATAAGAAACGCTACCTTGGCACTTGTTAAATATCTCCATATCCTCTTTGTTTGCTAGGAAACCATATAGTTGTCTTTTTTCACCCGGTAAGAATCGAATCTTGTGGCGCTGCCAGTGCCATCCATCCCTACCTGTACCTTGAGTAACTAAGTCATTATGCAGCCGTTCCGCCTCCATATAGCCCACAGCCGAGCTTTCAAATATTAACATGCCCATGCCACGGTGCCCAATTGGACCATACGCATGGCATGCTTTAGTTGCTGCATATCCACCAAAATAAACAATAGATTGGAGAGTCTTTTCCATATAAATAGAGACCAACTATCCTAAAGATGATGTGCATCTACATTTGGGAATATCTAAAGCTCTATATACATAAGAGAGCGAATATAAAGTATTTTTAAAAACGCTCGTACGACTGGTCTGTTTACCATGATCCACTTAAGTGATGTTGTTTTAGTACATATGTGTCATCAATAAACGTGCGTGCCGCACGTGCGTTCATGCTAGTAACTATATGGTCCCCACTACAAAATTTCTCTTAATCCTCAGCAAGTCACATCGACACCGGTAGATTAAGAGCCTCCCACCCGTCAACTCTTCTTTACTCAACAGGTCGGATCAACAGACTGCCACTAATGGCAGCAATAAGGATCATGTTGATTGAACTAATGACTTGACAATGAAACCACTCAAACGAAGTTGAAAAGCCATGCTTAGCTTGTGGGCTATGATGTTTAAGCATCCAGGTTGTAGGTATATAAATAGATGTGCCTATGAACAATGAAGGTATTGGACTCATCCAACAAATTATTTTTATAATGCTATTTTGTATGATAATATAGTATAATTATTATTACTATTTTGTTTTAGTGATAAAGTAGCTGGAAAAGTTCTCTCACATCCCGCAGTAACGCGCGGGGAGTCAACTAGTATAGTTCATAGTACCACCTCACATAAATTAATTCAACCAACAGAGCATGTTTCGATCAGGGTGACTAAAATCAGCCTGACTAATTTTAGCCAAACATGCCCTTTATGTCACGGGTCCCTTTATACAATTAAACCATTAAACAAGCTTCGTGTTCTATTAGACCAGGACATCTATCATTTTTTAGTTACGCGGCTTCGGACTACTCATCAATCTCAAACCAATCATTTAGGCATGATGTGTTGCCACACAAGAGATATTGTGCATGCTTCGCGATGTACTCCCTCCGGTTTGATAAAGGAAGTCGTTTAGGACAGCGATACGGTCACCAAAGCACAACTTTGACTTCTCTTTTCTATAAAAATATTTCTTGAAAAATTATATATGTATATTTTTATGAAAGTAATTTTCAAGACAAATCTATTTATATAATTTTCACATTTCCAAACTCAACGATTTAAATGTTATTCATGATTTATATTCCCAATGTTTGACTAAAATCTTGTCCAAAACGACTTCCTTACCAAACCGGAGGGAGTAGCAATTTATTTGTTGGATCCTCATGCTTAATAGCCTTACGTATATCCATATGTCGATGACTTTTATGGTTCGTGCTAATTGTTATATATAGCGTGATGAAGAAATGAAGCCAGAATACAAACATCATTATACGAGTAGTATATGCTTCCGTGTTGAAAAGTTATAGGAGGCATGTACGTGTACGGTTGAAGTGGAGCTCTATATCAAAGAATAGTTTGTAGGCTTTCGCAAAAAAAAAAGTTCGTAGGAATGTTTTAATAGCATACTATAAGTTCACAAGTTTAGGGTGTTCTTTGAAAGTGAAGGAAACTAAAACTTGTACAGATGTTTGGTGTGTTAACGTTGCACGAGATGTACCGAGGCTCTTTATTAAATGATGAGAGGTCATTTACGAAAAGTGAGAGCGACCTTGGTATTGATTTCTAGACGTGTGAGTGTGTGACTGCATATTTAGGCCTTCTTTAGATCCCAAATTCTACTCCCAAATTTACTATGCAAAAAGAAGATTCCCCATCACATCAAAATATCATAACATGCATGGAGTACTAATTGTAGATGAAATCAAAAACTAATTACACAGTTTTGTTGTGCTCTGCGAGACGAACATTTTGAGCCTAATTAATCAATTTTTGGACAATTTTTCACAAATACAAACGAAATGCTACAGTGGTGCAATGATTACGAAGTGACATCATACTCCCAAATTCACCCTCCCAATTCTAACATCTAAACAAGGCCTTAAAAGCCTAGCTGAGAATGGTCCGGCATCCGAACCAAATCCAGCCCGTGCCGTTAATTATTAGGTGGCCGACCGATCCAACCCAAACTACTTTCCTAGCTTGAGGATCCAAATCGAATCGGTCCGTCTGTGCATTAGCTCCAATCCAAACCACCCCATTTTAGTTGAACCAGTTTCCACCTATTGGTCTCGGTCCATCTCAAACCAGACTACCGCGAGCAAAACCAGGCTACAGTGAGTAGTTCGGTCCATCTTAAACCAGATTACCGCGAGTAAAACCAGGCTTCCGCGAGTAGTACTAGCACTACTACTACAGAACAAGTACTACTGCTACCGCGAGCAGTTGATGAATGCCATATAATATAGTGGTAAAAAATAACGGAAATAAAGAATAAATCCTTAAAGTTACTGCATACACATCCACATTGCAATATGAGCTGTCTTCAACATAGCCATGTCGACAAGAACTGATCAGGTACTTGCAAAAATAAAATGGACAGGAAATAAAAAACATCCTAGGCATGAACAGATCATTTGATGGAATGCTTCAAAAGATGAGTGGCCTCCTGTCTCTCCAGACCTTATGACTTCCCAGAGAAAACGAGAGACAGCAAGCCCTTGCACTAGCAACCATGCCAACTCTGAATGGTGAAAACAGAAACATATCCTTAGCATATACATGAGCTGGAACACATAATGTTGGCAAGTCAGGTTCAGAAAAAGAAGTCAAGCAATTGTATGTTGGCAAGTCATGGCAACAGATAGTTTTTTTTTAACTTGAACAAGCAGCAAACATCTTACTGCTAAATCTAGAAAAATTCAGAAGTACTGGACAAGGTAAAGAGCAGCCAAATAATCTAAACAGAATAGGACAAAAACCTGACCATCAAAGAATGAATATAGATTTGTTATTCCTCTTCATGTTGGGGTTCTGAATCTTCACCTAAACATCGTGATTAGTAATCAGAGAATAGACTGGAACAGACAAGTGAAATAAATATGATATTTTTGTAAAAGAAAGTAATTGTACCTTCACTATCAACACTTTTCATCATAAATAACCAATCCTTCGCACAAACCAGAGACTCCAGCATTTCCGGCGTAAGTGAACTTCTATGATCTCCAAGAATTCTTCCCCCACAGCTGAAAGCAGATTCAGATGCCACAGTACTAAGTGGAATTGCAAGAAAATCACGAGCCATAGCTGATAGCACAGGATATGTTTCTGCCTTGCTCTTCCATCAGGATAAAACATCAAAGCCTTTTATGTTATCCTCTGATTTTTCATCTAGATAGGTATCAATCTCAGACTTTAGTGCACGTGCACCCATCCGTCGGGACTTGTATTGAGCAAATTCAGCTTCAAGCTTCCTTTTCCCTAAAACTGGTGAGCCCATGACCGATATTTCACTAACACATGTCACGATATTTATGCTGCTTGTCCTTGAACATTGTTGTTCGTACTGTCTAAAGTACCTTCTCATCCACTCCAGGGCGGAGTTCACACGTGTACAAATATGTTCTGCATTTTTGCACACTTTTTCAAAAAAGAACTCCAAGTAGCATGTCTTCCTTCTTGGATCTAATAGAGTGGCAATCACTAGTGCTTGTTTAAATGCTATCTCTTTGTTCCTTCTACGTGGGGTTTCTTCATTGTGAGGGTCATCTTCGTCTGGATCCCAATATTTCTCAAATTTGGAACACATGGATGCTGCCAATTCCTTAAGCAGGTTAGTGCTTTCCCAGATTGGTTCCTTTAGTGCATGCTGGATGCAAAGGACCAGTGGCAAAAATTTATGCGACGTGGGTGTTCTATGAGCTGAGACGGCTAGTGTAAGCTCTTCGAAGGCTCTGAGAAAGTCACAAATTGCTCCTGCTTTTGCCCATTCTTCATCACTAAGAGGAACTTCATAATATTTAACAGCATAGACATTGAGGACAACCTTGTAAGTCCGTGCTTCTTTAAGCATCTTGTAGGTCGAGTTCCAGCGAGTTGGAACATCAAGATAAATACCAGCTTTTGAACGCAGGCCCTTCCCATTTGCAATGGAATTGCACTCTTGGAGCCTTGATGGTGAGGAATCAATGTGTTTTAATAGCTCGCGGATTCTATGTATTGCTGACTGTATTATCCTCATGCCATCTTGGACCAAGATGTTAAGGATATGAGTACAGCATCTGACATGGAAATGTTCTCCGCCAAACATCAAATCATGTTTGCAATCTGTTACCAGCAACTCACATGCAGATGTGTTATTGCTAGCATTGTCTAAAGTCAAAGTGAAGACCTTTTCTCTTATTTCCCAGTCAGCTAGACATCTCATTAGTTCTTCTTGGATTGCAAAACCTGAGTGAGGATACTCTAACTCTTTAAACCATATGATTTTCTTCTTAATGTTGAACTCTGTGTCAATATAGTGTGCTGTAACAGCCATGTATCCTAAATCCTGTGATGATGTCCAGATGTCAGAAGTCAAGCAAACACGAGAATCCAAATTTCTGAGTTCAAATTGAAGCTCCCTTTTCATCTCCTTATACTTCTTCAAGCAATCATTACGGATTGTATGCCGACCCTTGACTTTAAAGGTTGGTTGCAATGTTCTCAGCCATGGCTTGAGATATGGGTCTTCAAACTTCAAAAAAGGAATCTCCGCATGAATAATGTACTTTATCATCCCCTCACGACAAACTTGTGGGTCAAATACAAAATTTTCTGCTTGAGGCTGCTTGGTAATTGTGGCTTGGAATCTCTTTCTGACAGAATCATCAATTGCGGGGCAAGCATTACTGATATGACTTCTTAGACTGCTCGTGCCAGATTTGGTGCTTAAAGTAAGTCCACAATACTTACAAACAACCTTTAGTTCACCATCCACCTCCAGTAAATTTTGCTCATAGTTAAAAGGCCAGCAACTGATTGCAAGGGATACTTTGCCTTACACCTCTCTGTAACGATTGATTGCAAGGCATATTTAAACGTCTACAACGACTAAAAACCTCGCGATTGATTGATTGTTGCGCAACTTTTATCTACTTTCAATGACTAAAACCAAAACGGACTAAAATTAGTCCCAAAATGGACTAAAGATCCAAACCCTTAGGACTAAAACCCCTAAAATGGACTAAAACTCTTTAGCTCCACAAGATGAGCTTATGGGACTAAAACCACCACTTTTCCACCGGATGGCCCTCCTCCCACCCGCCGGCCCACTTGTTCCCTTTTAGTCCATGGGTAAAATAGTCTTTGTGCAAGCTATTAAAGCAACTTTAGTCTCTTTTAGTCTGGGGATCCAAACAGTAATTTTAGTCTCTAAGGGACTAATTTTAGTCACTTAGTTTTAGTCCCTAACCAAACATGCCCTAATTCGAAGGGGGTAAACTTATTTTTTCACAAATTATGTGATTGCCTGATTGGATCCAGGCTGCACTACTTGTGAGCACGGAGCAGCCCACAGGCTCGGCCCTGGGCGCGGTCGAGCCCAACCGGGCCGGTCCAGAACCATCTGGGCGACACGGAAAGAAAAGCTAACACACAGCCGCACCCGTCCGATCCACATCCCGAGCCGCGCCCACTCCTCCCACTGAATCTGTCCCGAAGGGCCAAGGGGGAAAAGAAAAAAAAAACCGAAGACAAAAAGGAAAAATCCTCGCCGCCGTCCCTCACGGCGACGGCCACCGCGACCTCGACCCCGACGACGACGACGGCGCCCACCATGTCGGCGTGCGCCCCCGTCCCCACGCTGCGGCCCGACGAGCGATCCGACCTCCTCTCCCTGCTCGCTGCCGCGGCCCGCCCGCTCACCGACGTCGTCGCCGACTTCCTCTCGCGGTTCCCCCGCGAGCGCCGCCTCCGCGTCGGCGGCGCACTCTGCTTCCTCCTCGAGGCAAGCCACTGCCCCCGTGCCCCTGCCCTTTCCCCCTCTCCTTCGCTCCTCCCCCAGCTCGCTCGCTTGCTTCGTTTCGTCAGATTGGGCGAGGGTCCTTTGCGGCGGGAAACGGATCGGGGGCCAGTTTGAGTTGGCTAGGTTAGGGTTTGCGTTCGGTAGCCAGATTCGGTGGGTTTTGGGCTCGCCGCTGTGGTTGCGAGGCTTTTTCAGTTCGGGGGGTTTCAGGCACGAATCGGGATGACTTTGCTGCTGCATTCTTAGCGATGGCACTTGCTGATTGGGTTTCATGGACTGGTGGGTTGTTCAATCAAGTGACTTGCTCTTCCATCAGGATAAAACATCAAAGCCTTTTATGTTATCCTCTGATTTTTCATCTAGATAGGTATCAATCTCAGACTTTAGTGCACGTGCACCCATCCGTCGGGACTTGTATTGAGCAAATTCAGCTTCAAGCTTCCTTTTCCCTAAAACTGGTGAGCCCATGATCCATATTTCACTAACACATGTCATGATATCTATGCTGCTTGTCCTTGGACATTGTTGTTCGTACTGTCTAAAGTACCTTCTCATCCACTCCATGGCGGAGTTCACACGTGTATAAATATGTTCTGCATTTTTGCACACTTTTTCAAAAAAGAACTCCAAATAACATGTCTTCCTTCTTGGATCTAATAGGGTGGCAATCACTAGTGCTTGGTTAAATGCTATCTCTTTGTTCCTTCTACATGGGGTTTCTTCATTGTGAGGGCCATCTTCGTCTGGCAAACTTTATCATCCCCTCACGACAAACTTGTGGGTCAAATACAAAATTTTTTGCTTGAGGCTGCTTGGTAATTGTGGCTTGGAATCTCTTTCTGACAGAATCATCAATTGCGGGGCAAGCATTACTGATATGACTTCTTAGACTGCTCGTGCCAGATTTGGTGCTTAAAGTAAGTCCACAATACTTACAAACAACCTTTAGTTCACCATCCACCTCCAGTAAATTTTGCTCATAGTGCTCCCAAACAGTCGACCTTGTCCGACGTGTCCTTTGAGATGTGTGGGTCTCTGTAGAGTCTCGAGTTTCTTCTCGTTGAAGTTCGTTTGATAACATGTTCACCTGCTAAACACACAATAGCATCAATTTAAATAGACTAGTCATATA